>CP137670.1:40759651-40841451 GCA_037976565.1 Mesocentrotus franciscanus
GACCAAGCAGATCCATTATAATAGTTATTAAGGACTGGGTTTGCTATTTCAAAAGTATAGTTTATGTGAAAACAATAATGTTTTTTGTAGAAAGTAGCTTTTAGTAAGACTTATGGACCCACTAGTTATATAGCATTTATATAGCATGTAATCGATATAACATGTACGTGGCGAGGACGACGTGCCTTACACCATGATATAAACCGCGACGCTATCATACTTAATTTGGAAATTATAAGCCATTTGGGTGAAAACGAACAAAACGTGTTAAAGGCCTAATACGCGCCTTTTCAGCTCTAAACATAAAATTGCCATTTACTCGAAAACTACGGATTGGAAGATGAACCAATTACATGTACGTGTTGAGGACGACGTGCCTTACACCATGATATAAACCGGGACTCGCGCTATCATACTTAATTTGGAAGTTATAGCCATTTGGGTGAAAAACAAAAACGTGTTAAAAGGCCTAATACGCGCCTTTTCATCTAAACATAAAATTGCCATTTACTCGAAAACTACGGATTGGACAGATGAACCAATTACATGTACGTGTTGAGGACGTGCCTTACACCATGATATAAACCGGGACTCGCTATTATACTTAACTTGGAGGGTATAAGCCATTTGGGTGAAAACAGAAAAAACGTCTCAAAGGCCTAATATACGCGCCTTTTTCACTTCTAAACATAAATTGCCATTTACTCGAAAACTACAGATTGGACAGATGAACCAATTACATGTACGTGTCGAGGACGACGTGCCTACACCATGATATAAACCGGGACGCTATCATACTTAATTTGGAAGTTATAGCCATTTGGATGAAAACGAACAAAAACGTCTCAAATGGCCTAATACGCGCCTTTTCAGCTCTAAACATAAAATTGCCATTTACTCGAAAACTACGGATTGGACAGATGAACCAATTACATGTACGTGTTGAGGACGACTGCCACACCATGATATAAACCGGGACTCGCTATCATACTTAATTTGGAAATTATAGCCATTTGGGTGAAAAAAGAAAAAAACGTGTTAAATGGCCTAATACGCGCCTTTTTCAGCTCTAAACATAAAATTGCCATTTACTCGAAAACTACGGATTGGACAGCTGAACAAATTACATGTACGTCGAGGACGACGTGCCTTACACCATGATATCAACCGGGACGCGCTATCATACTTAATTTGGAAGTTATAGCCATTTGGATGAAAAACGAACAAAAACGTGTAAATTTAATACGCGCCTTTTCATCTCTAAACATAAATTGCCATTTACTCGAAAACTACGGATTGGACAGATGAACCAATTACATGTACGTGTTGAGGACGACGTGCCTTACACCATGATATCAACCGGGACTCGCTATCATACTTAATTTGGAAATAAGCCATTTGGGTGAAAAACGAACAAAAACGTCTTAAATGGCCTAATACGCGCCTTTTTCACCTCTAAACATAAAATTGCCATTTACTCGAAAACTACGGATTGGACAGATGAACCAATTACATGTACGTGTCGAGGACGACGTGCTGCCACACCATGATATCAACCGGGACGCGCTATCATACTTAATTTGGAAGTTATAAGCCATTTGGGTGAAAAACGAACAAAAACGTGTTAAAAGGCCTAATACGCGCCTTTTTCAGCTCTAAACATAAAATTGCCATTTACTCGAAAACTACGGATTGGACAGATGAACCAATTACATGTACGTGTTTAAGGACGACGTGCCTTACACCATGATATAAACCGGGACGCTATCATACTTAATTTGGAAGTTATAAGCCATTTGGGTGAAAAACGAAAAAAACGTCTCAAAAGGCCTAATACGCGCCTTTTCACCTCTAAACATAAAATTGCCATTTACTCGAAAACTACGGATTGGACAGATGAACCAATTACATGTACGTGTTGAGGACGACGTGCCTTACACCATGATATAAACCGGGACGCGCTATCATACTTAATTTGGAAATAAGCCATTTGGGTGAAAAACGAACAAAAACGTCTCAAATGGCCTAATACGCGCCTATTTCACCTCTAAACATAAAATTGCCATTTACTCGAAAACTACGGATTGGACAGATGAACCAATTACATGTACGTGTTGAGGACGACGTGCCTTACACCATGATATAAACCGGGACGCGCTATCATACTTAATTTGGAAATTAAGCCATTTGGGTGAAAACGAAAAAACGTCTCAAAAGGCCTAATACGCGCCTTTTCAGTTCTAAACATAAAATTGCCATTTACTCGAAAACTACGGATTGGACAGATGAACCAATTACATGTACGTGTTGAGGACGACGTGCCTTACACCATGATATCAACCGGGACGCGCTATCATACTTAATTTGGAAATTATAGCCATTTGGGTGAAAAACGAACAAAAACGTCTCAAAAGGCCTAATACGCGCCTTTTCAGCTCTAAACATAAAATTGCCATTTACTCGAAAACTACGGATTGGACAGATGAACCAATTACATGTACGTGTTGAGGACGACGTGCCTTACACCATGATATAAACCGGGACGCGCTATCATACTTAATTTGGAAATTATAAGCCATTTGGGTGAAAAACGAACAAAAACGTCTCAAAAGGCCTAATACGCGCTTTTTCAGCTCTAAACATAAAATTGCCATTTACTCGAAAACTACGGATTGGACAGATGAACCAATTACATGTACGTGTTGAGGACGACGTGCCTTACACCATGATATAAACCGGGACGCGCTATCATACTTAATTTGGAAGTTATAAGCCATTTGGGTGAAAAACGAACAAAATATCTCAAAAGGCCTAATACGCGCCTTTTCAGCTCTAAACATAAAATTGCCATTTACTCGAAAACTACGGATTGGACAGATGAACCAATTACATGTACGTGTTGAGGACGACGTGCCTTACACCATGATATAAACCGGGACTCGCTATCATACTTAATTTGGAAATTATAAGCCATTTGGGTGAAAAACGAACAAAAACGTCTCAAAGGCCTAATACGCGCCTTTTCACTCTAAACATAAAATTGCCATTTACTCGAAAACTACGGATTGGACAGATGAACCAATTACATGTACGTGTTGAGGACGACGTGCCTTACACCATGATATAAACCGGGACTCGCTATCATACTTAATTTGGAAATTATAAGCCATTTGGGTGAAAAACGAACAAAAACGTCTCAAATGGCCTAATACGCGCCTTTTTCAGCTCTAAACATAAAATTGCCATTTACTCGAAAACTACGGATTGGACAGATGAACCAATTACATGTACGTGTTGAGGACGACGTGCCTTACACCATGATATAAACCGGGACTCGCTATCATACTTAATTTGGAAATTATAAGCCATTTGGGTGAAAACGAAAAAACGTCTCAAAAGGCCTAATACGCGCCTTTTCACTTCTAAACATAAAATTGCCATTTACTCGAAAACTACGTATTGGACAGATGAACCAATTACATGTACGTGTTGAGGACGACGTGCCCTACACCATGATATAAACCGGGACCCGCTATCATACTTAATTTGGAAGTTATAAGCCATTTGGGTGAAAAACGAAAAAACGTCTCAAAAGGCCTAATACGCGCCTTTTCAGCTCTAAACATAAAATTGCCATTTACTCGAAAACTACGGATTGGACAGATGAACCAATTACATGTACGTGTTGAGGACGACGTGCCTTACACCATGATATAAACCGGGACGCGCTATCATACTTAATTTGGAAATTATAAGCCATTTGGGTGAAAAACGAACAAAAACGTCTCAAAAGGCCTAATACGCGCCTTTTCAGCTCTAAACATAAAATTGCCATTTACTCGAAAACTACGGATTGGACAGATGAACCAATTACATGTACGTGTTGAGGACGACGTGCCTTACACCATGATATCAACCGGGACGCGCTATCATACTTAATTTGGAAGTTATAGCCATTTGGGTGAAAAACGAAAAAACCGTCTCAAAAGGCCTAATACGCGCCTTTTCAGCTCTAAACATAAAATTGCCATTTACTCGAAAACTACGGATTGGACAGATGAACCAATTACATGTACGTGTTGAGGACGACGTGCCTTACACCATGATATAAACCGGGACGCGCTATCATACTTAATTTGGAAATTATAGCCATTTGGGTGAAAAACGAACAAAAACGTCTCAAAAGGCCTAATACGCGCCTTTTTCACCTCTAAACATAAAATTGCCATTTACTCGAAAACTACGGATTGGACAGATGAACCAATTACATGTACGTGTTGAGGACGACGTGCCTTACACCATGATATCAACCGGGACGCGCTATCATACTTAATTTGGAAGTTATAAGCCATTTGGATGAAAAACGAAAAAACGTCTCAAAAGGCCTAATACGCGCCTTTTTCAGCTCTAAACATAAATTGCCATTTACTCGAAAACTACGGATTGGACAGATGAACCAATTACATGTACGTGTTGAGGACGACGTGCCTTACACCATGATATCAACCGGGACGCGCTATCATACTTAATTTGGAAATTATAGCCATTTGGGTGAAAACGAAAAAAACGTCTCAAAAGGCCTAATACGCGCCTTTTCACCTCTAAACATAAAATTGCCATTTACTCGAAAACTACGGATTGGACAGATGAACCAATTACATGTACGTGTTGAGGACGACGTGCCTTACACCATGATATCAACCGGGACGCGCTATCATACTTAATTTGGAAGTTATAGCCATTTGGGTGAAAAACGAACAAAAACGTCTCAAAAGGCCTAATACGCGCCTTTTCACCTCTAAACATAAAATTGCCATTTACTCGAAAACTACGGATTGGACAGATGAACCAATTACATGTACGTGTTGAGGACGACGTGCCTTACACCATGATATCAACCGGGACGCGCTATCATACTTAATTTGGAAGTTATAGCCATTTGGGTGAAAAACGAAAAAACCGTCTCAAAAGGCCTAATACGCGCCTTTTTCAGCTCTAAACATAAAATTGCCATTTACTCGAAAACTACGGATTGGACAGATGAACCAATTACATGTACGTGTTGAGGACGACGTGCCTTACACCATGATATCAACCGGGACGCGCTATCATACTTAATTTGGAAGTTATAAGCCATTTGGGTGAAAAACGAACAAAAACGTCTCAAAAGGCCCGTTTTCAGCTCTAAACATAAAATTGCCATTTACTCGAAAACTACGGATTGGACAGATGAACCAATTACATGTACGTGTTGAGGACGACGTGCCTTACACCATGATATCAACCGGGACGCGCTATCATACTTAATTTGGAAATTATAGCCATTTGGGTGAAAACGAAAAAAACGTCTCAAAAGGCCTAATACGCGCCTTTTCACCTCTAAACATAAAATTGCCATTTACTCGAAAACTACGGATTGGACAGATGAACCAATTACATGTACGTGTTGAGGACGACGTGCCTTACACCATGATATCAACCGGGACGCGCTATCATACTTAATTTGGAAATTATAGCCATTTGGGTGAAAAATGAAAAAACGTCTCAAAAGGCCTAATACGCGCCTTTTTCAGCTCTAAACATAAAATTGCCATTTACTCGAAAACTACGGATTGGACAGATGAACCAATTACATGTACGTGTTGAGGACGACGTGCCTTACACCATGATATCAACCGGGACGCGCTATCATACTTAATTTGGAAATTATAGCCATTTGGGTGAAAACGAACAAAAACGTCTCAAAAGGCCTAATACGCGCCTTTTTCACCTCTAAACATAAAATTGCCATTTACTCGAAAACTACGGATTGGACAGATGAACCAATTACATGTACGTGTTGAGGACGACGTGCCTTACACCATGATATCAACCGGGACGCGCTATCATTCTTAATTTGGAAATTATAGCCATTTGGGTGAAAACAAAAACGTCTCAAAAGGCCTAATACGCGCCTTTTTCACCTCTAAACATAAAATTGCCATTTACTCGAAAACTACGGATTGGACAGAT
Organism: Mesocentrotus franciscanus; assembly: GCA_037976565.1. NCBI lineage: Eukaryota > Metazoa > Echinodermata > Echinoidea > Camarodonta > Strongylocentrotidae > Mesocentrotus > Mesocentrotus franciscanus. Next base: position 40,765,664 of record CP137670.1, read on the forward strand.
GAACCAATTACATGTACGTGTTGAGGACGACGTGCCTTACACCATGATATCAACCGGGACGCGCTATCATACTTAATTTGGAAGTTATAAGCCATTTGGGTGAAAAACGAAAAAAACGTCTCAAAAGGCCTAATACGCGCCTTTTTCACCTCTAAACATAAAATTGCCATTTACTCGAAAACTACGGATTGGACAGATGAACCAATTACATGTACGTGTTGAGGACGACGTGCCTTACACCATGATATAAACCGGGACGCGCTATCATACTTAATTTGGAAGTTATAGCCATTTGGGTGAAAAACGAAAAAAACGTCTCAAAAGGCCGTTTTCAGCTCTAACATAAAATTGCCATTTACTCGAAAACTACGGATTGGACAGATGAACCAATTACATGTACGTGTTGAGGACGACGTGCCTTACACCATGATATCAACCGGGACGCGCTATCATACTTAATTTGGAAATTATAGCCATTTGGGTGAAAACGAAAAAAACGTCTCAAAAGGCCTAATACGCGCCTTTTTCACCTCTAAACATAAAATTGCCATTTACTCGAAAACTACGGATTGGACAGATGAACCAATTACATGTACGTGTTGAGGACGACGTGCCTTACACCATGATATCAACCGGGACGCGCTATCATACTTAATTTGGAAATTATAGCCATTTGGGTGAAAAACGAACAAAAACGTCTCAAAAGGCCTAATACGCGCCTTTTTCACCTCTAAACATAAAATTGCCATTTACTCGAAAACTACGGATTGGACAGATGAACCAATTACATGTACGTGTTGAGGACGACGTGCCTTACACCATGATATCAACCGGGACGCGCTATCATACTTAATTTGGAAATTATAGCCATTTGGGTGAAAACGAACAAAAACGTCTCAAAAGGCCTAATACGCGCCTTTTTCACTTCTAAACATAAAATTGCCATTTACTCGAAAACTACGGATTGGACAGATGAACCAATTACATGTACGTGTTGAGGACGACGTGCCTTACACCATGATATCAACCGGGACGCGCTATCATTCTTAATTTGGAAGTTATAGCCATTTGGGTGAAAACGAACAAAAACGTCTCAAAAGGCCCAATACGCTCCTTTTTCACCTCTAAACATAAAATTGCCATTTACTCGAAAACTACGTATTGGACAGATGAACCAATTACATGTACGTGTTGAGGACGACGTGCCCTACACCATGATATCAACCGGGAGCGCTATCATACTTAATTTGGAAATTATAGCCATTTGGGTGAAAAACGAAAAAAACGTCTCAAAAGGCCTAATACGCGCCTTTTTCAGCTCTAAACATAAAATTGCCATTTACTCGAAAACTACGGATTGGACAGATGAACCAATTACATGTACGTGTTGAGGACGACGTGCCTTACACCATGATATAAACCGGGACGCGCTATGATACTTAATTTGGAAATTATAAGCCATTTGGATGAAAAACGAACAAAAACGTCTCAAAAGGCCCGTTTTCAGCTCTAACATAAAATTGCCATTTACTCGAAAACTACGGATTGGACAGATGAACCAATTACATGTACGTGTTGAGGACGACGTGCCTTACACCATGATATAAACCGGGACTCGCTATCATACTTAATTTGGAAATTATAAGCCATTTGGGTGAAAACGAACAAAAACGTCTCAAAAGGCCTAATACGCGCCTTTTTCACTTCTAAACATAAAATTGCCATTTACTCGAAAACTACGGATTGGACAGATGAACCAATTACATGTACGTGTTGAGGACGACGTGCCTTACACCATGATATAAACCGGGACGCGCTATCATACTTAATTTGGAAGTTATAGCCATTTGGGTGAAAAACGAACAAAAACGTCTCAAAAGGCCTAATACGCGCCTTTTTCAGCTCTAAACATAAAATTGCCATTTACTCGAAAACTACGGATTGGACAGATGAACCAATTACATGTACGTGTTGAGGACGACGTGCCTTACACCATGATATAAACCGGGACTCGCTATCATACTTAATTTGGAAATTATAGCCATTTGGGTGAAAACGAACAAAAACGTCTCAAAAGGCCTAATACGCGCCTTTTTCACTTCTAAACATAAAATTGCCATTTACTCGAAAACTACGGATTGGACAGATGAACCAATTACATGTACGTGTTGAGGACGACGTGCCTTACACCATGATATCAACCGGACGCGCTATCATTCTTAATTTGGAAGTTATAGCCATTTGGGTGAAAACGAACAAAAACGTCTCAAAAGGCCTAATACGCGCCTTTTCACCTCTAAACATAAAATTGCCATTTACTCGAAAACTACGGATTGGACAGATGAACCAATTACATGTACGTGTTGAGGACGACGTGCCTTACACCATGATATCAACCGGGACGCGCTATCATACTTAATTTGGAAGTTATAGCCATTTGGGTGAAAAACGAACAAAAACGTCTCAAAAGGCCTAATACGCGCCTTTTTCAGCTCTAAACATAAAATTGCCATTTACTCGAAAACTACGGATTGGACAGATGAACCAATTACATGTACGTGTTGAGGACGACGTGCCTTACACCATGATATAAACCGGGACTCGCTATCATACTTAATTTGGAAGTTATAAGCCATTTGGGTGAAAAACGAACAAAAACGTCTCAAAAGGCCGTTTTCAGCTTTAACATAAAATTGCCATTTACTCGAAAACTACGGATTGGACAGATGAACCAATTACATGTACGTGTTGAGGACGACGTGCCTTACACCATGATTTAAACCGGGACTCGCTATTATACTTAATTTGGAAATTATAAGCCATTTGGGTGAAAACGAACAAAAACGTCTCAAAAGGCCTAATACGCGCCTTTTTCACTTCTAAACATAAAATTGCCATTTACTCGAAAACTACGGATTGGACAGATGAACCAATTACATGTACGTGTCGAGGACGACGTGCCTTACACCATGATATAAACCGGGACTCGCTATCATACTTAATTTGGAAGTTATAAGCCATTTGGATGAAAAACGAACAAAAACGTCTCAAAAGGCCTAATACGCGCCTTTTTCAGCTCTAAACATAAAATTGCCATTTACTCGAAAACTACGGATTGGACAGATGAACCAATTACATGTACGTGTTGAGGACGACGTGCCTTACACCATGATATAAACCGGGACTCGCTATCATACTTAATTTGGAAATTATAGCCATTTGGGTGAAAACGAACAAAACGTCTAAAAGGCCTAATACGCGCCTTTTTCACTTCTAAACATAAAATTGCCATTTACTCGAAAACTACGGATTGGACAGATGAACCAATTACATATACGTGTCGAGGACGACGTGCCTTACACCATGATACCAACCGGAAAGCGCTATCATTCTTAATTTGGAAGTTATAAGCCATTTTGGTGAAAACGAACAAAAACGTCTCAAAAGGCCTAATATACGCGCCTTTTTTTACATCTAAACATAAAATTACCATTTACTCGAAAACTACGGATTGGACTGATGAACCAATTACATATACGTGTCGAGGACGACGTGCCTTACACCATGATACCAACCGGAAAGCGCTACCATACTTAATTTGGAAGTTATAAGCCATTTGGGTGAAAAAACGAACAAAAACGTGTTAAAAGGCCTAATACACGCCTTTTTCAGCTCTAAACATAAAATTACCATTTACTCGAAAACTACGGATTGGACAGATGAACCAATTACATGTACGTGTTTAAGAAAGACGTGCCTTACACCATGATATAAACCGGGACTCACTATGATACTTAATTTGGAAGTTATAAGCCATTTGGATGAAAAACGAACAAAAACGTCTCAAAAGGCCCGTTTTCAGCTCTAACATAAAAATGCCATTTACTCGAAAACTACGGATTGGACAGATGAACCAATTACATGTACGTGTTGAGGACGACGTGCCTTACACCATGATATAAACCGGGACTCGCTATGATACTTAATTTGGAAATTATAAGCCATTTGGGTGAAAACGAACAAAAACGTCTCAAAAGGCCTAATATACGCGCCTTTTTCACTTCTAAACATAAAATTGCCATTTACTCGAAAACTACGGATTGGACAGATGAACCAATTACATGTACGTGTTGAGGACGACGTGCCTTACACCATGATATAAACCGGGACTCGCTATCATACTTAATTTGGAAATTATAGCCATTTGGATGAAAAACGAAAAAAACGTCTCAAAAGGCCTAATACGCGCCTTTTCAGCTCTAAACATAAAATTGCCATTTACTCGAAAACTACGGATTGGACAGATGAACCAATTACATGTACGTGTTGAGGACGACGTGCCTTACACCATGATATAAACCGGGACTCGCTATCATACTTAATTTGGAAATTATAAGCCATTTGGGTGAAAACGAACAAAAACGTCTAAAAAGCCTAATACGCGCTTTTTCACTTCTAAACATAAAATTACCATTTACTCGAAAACTACGGATTGGACAGATGAACCAATTACATGTACGTGTTGAGGACGACGTGCCTTACACCATGATATCAACCGGGAAGCGCTATCATACTTAATTTGGAAGTTATAAGCCATTTGGGTGAAAACGACCAAAAACGTCTCAAAAGGCCCAATACGCTCCTTTTTCACCTCTAAACATAAAATTGCCATTTACTCGAAAACTACGGATTGGACAGATGAACCGATTACATGTACGTGTTGAGGACGACGTGCCTTACACCATGATATCAACCGGGGCGCTATCATACTTAATTTAGAAGTTATAAGCCATTTGGGTGAAGAACGAACAAAAACATTTCAAAAGGCCTAATACGCGCCTTTTCACCTCTAAACATAAAATTGCCATTTACTCGAAAACTACGGATTGGACAGATGAACCAATTACATGTACGTGTTGAGGACGACGTGCCTTACACCATGATATAAACCGGGACTCGCTATGATACTTAATTTGGAAGTTATAAGCCATTTGGATGAAAAACGAACAAAAACGTCTCAAATGGCCCGTTTTCAGCTCTAACATAAAATTGCCATTTACTCGAAAACTACGGATTGGACAGATGAACCAATTACATGTACGTGTTGAGGACGACGTGCCTTACACCATGATATAAACCGGGACTCGCTATTATACTTAACTTGGAAGGTATAAGCCATTTGGGTGAAAACGAACAAAAACGTCTCAAAAGGCCTAATATACGCGCCTTTTCACTTCTAAACATAAAATTGCCATTTACTCGAAAACTACGAATTGGACAGATGAACCAATTACATGTACGTGTTGAGGACGACGTGCCTTACACCATGATAAACCGGGATGCGCTATCATACTTAATTTGGAAGTTATAAGCCATTTGGTGAAAAACGAACAAAAACGTCTCAAAAGGCCTAATATACGCCTTTTCAGCTCTAAACATAAAATTGCCATTTACTCGAAAACTACGGATTGGACAGATGAACCAATTACATGTACGTGTTGAGGACGACGTGCCTTACACCATGATATCAACCGGGAGCGCTATCATACTTAATTTGGAAGTTATAAGCCATTTGGGTGAAAAACGAACAAAACGTCTTAAAGGCCTAATACGCGCCTTTTTCAGCTCTAACATAAAATTACCATTTACTCGAAAACTACGGATTGGACAGATGAACCAATTACATGTACGTGTTGAGGACGACGTGCCTTACACCATGATATAAACCGGGACTCGCTATGATACTTAATTTGGAAGTTATAAGCCATTTGGGTGAAAAACGAACAAAAACGTCTCAAAAGGCCCGTTTTCAGCTCTAACATAAAATTGCCATTTACTCAAAACTACGGATTGGACAGATGAACCAATTACATGTACGTGTTGAGGACGACGTGCCTTACACCATGATATAAACCGGGACTCGCTATGATACTTAATTTGGAAATTATAAGCCATTTGGGTGAAAAACGAACAAAAACGTCTCAAAAGGCCTAATACGCGCCTTTTCACTTCTAAACATAAAATTGCCATTTACTCGAAAACTACGGATTGGACAGATGAACCAATTACATGTACGTGTTGAGGACGACGTGCCTTACACCATGATATAAACCGGGACTCGCTATCATACTTAATTTGGAAGTTATAAGCCATTTGGATGAAAAACGAACAAAAACGTCTCAAAAGGCCTAATACGCGCCTTTTCAGCTCTAAACATAAAATGCCATTTACTCGAAAACTACGGATTGGACAGATGAACCAATTACATGTACGTGTTGAGGACGACGTGCCTTACACCATGATATAAACCGGGACTCGCTATCATACTTAATTTGGAAATTATAAGCCATTTGGGTGAAAAACGAACAAAAACGTCTCAAAAGGCCTAATACGCGCCTTTTTCACCTCTAAACATAAAATTGCCATTTACTCGAAAACTACGGATTGGACAGATGAACCAATTACATGTACGTGTTGAGGACGACGTGCCTTACACCATGATATAACCCGGGACCCGCTATCATACTTAATTTGGAAGTTATAAGCCATTTGGGTGAAAAACGAACAAAAACGTCTCAAAAGGCCTAATACGCGCCTTTTCACCTCTAAACATAAAATTGCCATTTACTCGAAAACTACGGATTGGACAGATGAACCAATTACATGTACGTGTTGAGGACGACGTGCCTTACACCATGATATAAACCGGGACTCGCTATCATACTTAATTTGGAAATTATAAGCCATTTGGGTAAAAAACGAACAAAAACGTCTCAAAAGGCCTAATACGCGCCTTTTTCACTTCTAAACATAAAATTGCCATTTACTCGAAAACTACGGATTGGACAGATGAACCAATTACATGTACGTGTCGAGGACGACGTGCCTTACACCATGATATCAACCGGGACGCGCTATCATACTTAATTTGGAAGTTATAAGCCATTTGGGTGAAAACGAACAAAAACGTCTCAAAAGGCCTAATACGCGCCTTTTTCACCTCTAAACATAAAATTACCATTTACTCGAAAACTACGGATTGGACAGATGAACCAATTACATGTACGTGTTGAGGACGACGTGCCTTACACCATGATATCAACCGGGACGCGCTATCATACTTAATTTGGAAGTTATAGCCATTTGGGTGAAAAACGAACAAAAACGTCTCAAAAGGCCTAATACGCGCCTTTTTCAGCTCTAAACATAAAATTGCCATTTACTCGAAAACTACGGATTGGACAGATGAACCAATTACATGTACGTGTTGAGGACGACGTGCCTTACACCATGATATAAACCGGGACTCGCTATGATACTTAATTTGGAAGTTATAAGCCATTTGGGTGAAAAACGAACAAAAACGTCTCAAAAGGCCCGTTTTCAGCTCTAAACATAAAATTGCCATTTACTCGAAAACTACGGATTGGACAGATGAACCAATTACATGTACGTGTTGAGGACGACGTGCCTTACACCATGATATAAACCGGGACTCGCTATCATACTTAATTTGGAAATAAGCCATTTGGGTGAAAACGAACAAAAACGTCTCAAAAGGCCTAATACGCGCCTTTTCACTCTAAACATAAAATTGCCATTTACTCGAAAACTACGGATTGGACAGATGAACCAATTACATGTACGTGTTGAGGACGACGTGCCTTACACCATGATATAAACCGGGACTCGCTATCATACTTAATTTGGAAGTTATAAGCCATTTGGGTGAAAAACGAACAAAAACGTCTCAAAAGGCCTAATACGCGCTTTTTCACCTCTAAACATAAAATTGCCATTTACTCGAAAACTACGGATTGGACAGATGAACCAATTACATGTACGTGTTGAGGACGACGTGCCTTACACCATGATATAAACCGGGACTCGCTATCATACTTAATTTGGAAGTTATAAGCCATTTGGGTGAAAAACGAACAAAAACGTCTCAAAGGCCTAATACGCGCCTTTTCACTTCTAAACATAAAATTGCCATTTACTCGAAAACTACGGATTGGACAGATGAACCAATTACATGTACGTGTTGAGGACGACGTGCCTTACACCATGATATCAACCGGGAGCGCTATCATACTTAATTTGGAAATTATAAGCCATTTGGGTGAAAAACGAACAAAAACGTCTCAAAAGGCCTAATACGCCTTTTTCAGCTCTAAACATAAAATTGCCATTTACTCGAAAACTACGGATTGGACAGATGAACCAATTACATGTACGTGTCGAGGACGACGTGCCTTACACCATGATATCAACCGGGACTCGCTATCATACTTAATTTGGAAGTTATAAGCCATTTGGGTGAAAAACGAACAAAAACGTCTCAAAAGGCCCGTTTTCAGCTCTAAACATAAAATTGCCATTTACTCGAAAACTACGGATTGGACAGATGAACCAATTACATGTACGTGTTGAGGACGACGTGCCTTACACCATGATATAAACCGGGACTCGCTATCATACTTAATTTGGAAGTTATAAGCCATTTGGGTGAAAACGACCAAAAACGTCTCAAAAGGCCTAATACGCGCCTTTTTCACCTCTAAACATAAAATTGCCATTTACTCGAAAACTACGGATTGGACAGATGAACCAATTACATGTACGTGTTGAGGACGACGTGCCTTACACCATGATATAAACCGGGACGCTATCATACTTAATTTGGAAGTTATAAGCCATTTGGGTGAAAAACGAACAAAAACGTCTCAAAAGGCCTAATACGCGCCTTTTTCAGCTCTAAACATAAAATTGCCATTTACTCGAAAACTACGGATTGGACAGATGAACCAATTACATGTACGTGTTGAGGACGACGTGCCTTACACCATGATATAAACCGGGACTCGCTATCATACTTAATTTGGAAATTATAAGCCATTTGGGTGAAAACGAACAAAAACGTCTCAAAAGGCCTAATACGCGCCTTTTCACCTCTAAACATAAAATTGCCATTTACTCGAAAACTACGGATTGGACAGATGAACCAATTACATGTACGTGTCGAGGACGACGTGCCTTACACCATGATATCAACCGGGAGCGCTATCATACTTAATTTGGAAGTTATAAGCCATTTGGTGAAAAACGAACAAAAACGTCTCAAAAGGCCTAATACGCGCCTTTTTCACCTCTAAACATAAAATTGCCATTTACTCGAAAACTACGGATTGGACAGATGAACCAATTACATACGTGTCGAGGACGACGTGCCTTACACCATGATATCAACCGGGCGCTATCATACTTAATTTGGAAGTTATAAGCCATTTGGGTGAAAAACGAACAAAAACGTCTCAAAAGGCCTAATACGCGCCTTTTTCAGCTCTAAACATAAAATTGCCATTTACTCGAAAACTACGGATTGGACAGATGAACCAATTACATGTACGTGTCGAGGACGACGTGCCTTACACCATGATATAAACCGGGACTCGCTATGATACTTAATTTGGAAGTTATAAGCCATTTGGGTGAAAAACGAACAAAAACGTCTCAAAAGGCCCGTTTTCAGCTCTAAACATAAAATTGCCATTTACTCGAAAACTACGGATTGGACAGATGAACCAATTACATGTACGTGTTGAGGACGACGTGCCTTACACCATGATATAAACCGGGACTCGCTATCATACTTAATTTGGAAGTTATAAGCCATTTGGGTGAAAAACGAACAAAAACGTCTCAAAAGGCCTAATACGCGCCTTTTTCACCTCTAAACATAAAATTGCCATTTACTCGAAAACTACGGATTGGACAGATGAACCAATTACATGTACGTGTTGAGGACGACGTGCCTTACACCATGATATAAACCGGGACTCGCTATCATACTTAATTTGGAAGTTATAAGCCATTTGGGTGAAAAACGAACAAAAACGTCTCAAAAGGCCTAATACGCGCCGTTTTCAGCTCTAAACATAAAATTGCCATTTACTCGAAAACTACGGATTGGACAGATGAACCAATTACATGTACGTGTCGAGGACGACGTGCCTTACACCATGATATAAACCGGGAGTCGCTATCATACTTAATTTGGAAGTTATAAGCCATTTGGGTGAAAAACGAACAAAAACGTGTTAAAAGGCCTAATACGCGCCTTTTTCAGCTCTAAACATAAAATTGCCATTTACTCGAAAACTACGGATTGGACAGATGAACCAATTACATGTACGTGTTGAGGACGACGTGCCTTACACCATGATATAAACCGGGACTCGCTATCATACTTAATTTGGAAGTTATAAGCCATTTGGGTGAAAAACGAACAAAAAAGGTCTAAAGGCCCGTTTTCAGCTAAACATAAAATTGCCATTTACTCGAAAACTACGGATTGGACAGATGAACCAATTACATGTACGTGTTGAGGACGACGTGCCTTACACCATGATTTAAACCGGGACTCGCTATTATACTTAATTTGGAAATTATAAGCCATTTGGGTGAAAACGAACAAAAACGTCTCAAAAGGCCTAATATACGCGCCTTTTTCACTTCTAAACATAAAATTACCATTTACTCGAAAACTACGGATTGGACAGATGAACCAATTACATATACGTGTCGAGGACGACGTGCCTTACACCATGATATAAACCGGGACTCGCTATCATACTTAATTTGGAAGTTATAAGCCATTTGGGTGAAAAACGAACAAAAACGTCTCAAAAGGCCTAATACGCGCCTTTTTCAGCTCTAAACATAAAATTGCCATTTACTCGAAAACTACGGATTGGACAGATGAACCAATTACATGTACGTGTTGAGGACGACGTGCCTTACACCATGATATAAACCGGGACTCGCTATCATACTTAATTTGGAAATTATAAGCCATTTGGGTGAAAACGAACAAAAACGTCTCAAAAGGCCTAATACGCGCCTTTTTCACTTCTAAACATAAAATTGCCATTTACTCGAAAACTACGGATTGGACAGATGAACCAATTACATGTACGTGTTGAGGACGACGTGCCTTACACCATGATATCAACCGGGAGCGCTATCATTCTTAATTTGGAAATTATAGCCATTTGGTGAAAAACGAAAAAACGTCTCAAAAGGCCTAATACGCGCCTTTTTCACATCTAAACATAAAATTGCCATTTACTCGAAAACTACGGATTGGACAGATGAACCAATTACATGTACGTGTTGAGGACGACGTGCCTTACACCATGATATCAACCGGGACGCGCTATCATACTTAATTTGGAAATTATAGCCATTTGGGTGAAAAACGAAAAAAACGTCTCAAAAGGCCTAATACGCGCCTTTTTCAGCTCTAAACATAAAATTGCCATTTACTCGAAAACTACGGATTGGACAGATGAACCAATTACATGTACGTGTTGAGGACGACGTGCCTTACACCATGATATCAACCGGGACGCGCTATCATACTTAATTTGGAAATTATAGCCATTTGGGTGAAAAACGAACAAAAACGTCTCAAAAGGCCCGCGTTTTCACCTCTAACATAAAATTGCCATTTACTCGAAAACTACGGATTGGACAGATGAACCAATTACATGTACGTGTTGAGGACGACGTGCCTTACACCATGATATCAACCGGGACGCGCTATCATACTTAATTTGGAAATTATAGCCATTTGGGTGAAAAACGAAAAAACGTCTCAAAAGGCCTAATACGCGCCTTTTCACCTCTAAACATAAAATTGCCATTTACTCGAAAACTACGGATTGGACAGATGAACCAATTACATGTACGTGTTGAGGACGACGTGCCTTACACCATGATATCAACCGGGACGCGCTATCATACTTAATTTGGAAATTATAGCCATTTGGGTGAAAAACGAACAAAAACGTCTCAAAAGGCCTAATACGCGTTTTCAGCTCTAAACATAAAATTGCCATTTACTCGAAAACTACGGATTGGACAGATGAACCAATTACATGTACGTGTTGAGGACGACGTGCCTTACACCATGATATAAACCGGGAGCGCTATCATACTTAATTTGGAAATTATAGCCATTTGGGTGAAAAACGAACAAAACGTCTCAAAAGGCCTAATACGCGCCTTTTCACCTCTAAACATAAAATTGCCATTTACTCGAAAACTACGGATTGGACAGATGAACCAATTACATGTACGTGTTGAGGACGACGTGCCTTACACCATGATATCAACCGGGACGCGCTATCATACTTAATTTGGAAATTATAGCCATTTGGGTGAAAAACGAAAAAAAACGTCTCAAAAGGCCTAATACGCGCCTTTTTCACCTCTAAACATAAAATTGCCATTTACTCGAAAACTACGAATTGGACAGATGAACCAATTACATGTACGTGTTGAGGACGACGTGCCTTACACCATGATATCAACCGGGACGCGCTATCATACTTAATTTGGAAATTATAGCCATTTGGGTGAAAAACGAAAAAAACGTCTCAAAAGGCCTAATACGCGCCTTTTTCACCTCTAAACATAAAATTGCCATTTACTCGAAAACTACGGATTGGACAGATGAACCAATTACATGTACGTGTTGAGGACGACGTGCCTTACACCATGATATCAACCGGGACGCGCTATCATACTTAATTTGGAAATTATAGCCATTTGGGTGAAAAACGAAAAAAACGTCTCAAAAGGCCTAATACGCGCCTTTTTCACCTCTAAACATAAAATTGCCATTTACTCGAAAACTACGGATTGGACAGATGAACCAATTACATGTACGTGTTGAGGACGACGTGCCTTACACCATGATATCAACCGGGACGCGCTATCATACTTAATTTGGAAATTATAGCCATTTGGGTGAAAAACGAAAAAAACGTCTCAAAAGGCCTAATACGCGCCTTTTTCACCTCTAAACATAAAATTGCCATTTACTCGAAAACTACGGATGGCACAGATGAACCAATTACATGTACGTGTTGAGGACGACGTGCCTTACACCATGATATCAACCGGGACGCGCTATCATTCTTAATTTGGAAATTATAGCCATTTGGGTGAAAAACGAAAAAACGTCTCAAAAGGCCTAATACGCGCCTTTTCACCTCTAAACATAAAATTGCCATTTACTCGAAAACTACGGATGGCACAGATGAACCAATTACATGTACGTGTTGAGGACGACGTGCCTTACACCATGATATCAACCGGGACGCGCTATCATTCTTAATTTGGAAATTATAGCCATTTGGGTGAAAAACGAAAAAACGTCTCAAAAGGCCTAATACGCGCCTTTTTCACCTCTAAACATAAAATTGCCATTTACTCGAAAACTACGGATTGGACAGATGAACCAATTACATGTACGTGTTGAGGACGACGTGCCTTACACCATGATATCAACCGGGACGCGCTATCATTCTTAATTTGGAAATTATAGCCATTTGGGTGAAAAACGAAAAAACGTCTCAAAAGGCCTAATACGCGCCTTTTTCACCTCTAAACATAAAATTGCCATTTACTCGAAAACTACGGATTGCACAGATGAACCAATTACATGTACGTGTTGAGGACGACGTGCCTTACACCATGATATCAACCGGGACGCGCTATCATTCTTAATTTGGAAATTATAGCCATTTGGGTGAAAAACGAAAAAAACGTCTCAAAAGGCCTAATACGCGCCTTTTTCACCTCTAAACATGAAATTGCCATTTACTCGAAAACTACGGATGGCACAGATGAACCAATTACATGTACGTGTTGAGGACGACGTGCCTTACACCATGATATCAACCGGGACGCGCTATCATTCTTAATTTGGAAATTATAGCCATTTGGGTGAAAAACGAAAAAACGTCTCAAAAGGCCTAATACGCGCCTTTTTCACCTCTAAACATGAAATTGCCATTTACTCGAAAACTACGGGTTGGCACAGATGAACCAATTACATGTACGTGTTGAGGACGACGTGCCTTACACCATGATATCAACCGGGACGCGCTATCATTCTTAATTTGGAAATTATAGCCATTTGGGTGAAAAACGAAAAAACGTCTCAAAAGGCCTAATACGCGCCTTTTCACCTCTAAACATAAAATTGCCATTTACTCGAAAACTACGGATAGGACAGATGAACCAATTACATGTACGTGTTGAGGACGACGTGCCTTACACCATGATATCAACCGGGACGCGCTATCATACTTAATTTGGAAATTATAGCCATTTGGGTGAAAAACGAAAAAACGTCTCAAAAGGCCTAATACGCGCCTTTTCACCTCTAAACATAAAATTGCCATTTACTCGAAAACTACGGATTGGACAGATGAACCAATTACATGTACGTGTTGAGGACGACGTGCCTTACACCATGATATCAACCGGGACGCGCTATCATTCTTAATTTGGAAATTATAGCCATTTGGGTGAAAAACGAAAAAAACGTCTCAAAAGGCCTAATACGCGCCTTTTTCACCTCTAAACATAAAATTGCCATTTACTCGAAAACTACGGATTGGACAGATGAACCAATTACATGTACGTGTTGAGGACGACGTGCCTTACACCATGATATCAACCGGGACGCGCTATCATTCTTAATTTGGAAATTATAGCCATTTGGGTGAAAAACGAAAAAACGTCTCAAAAGGCCTAATACGCGCCTTTTTCACCTCTAAACATAAAATTGCCATTTACTCGAAAACTACGGATTGGACAGATGAACCAATTACATGTACGTGTTGAGGACGACGTGCCTTACACCATGATATCAACCGGGACGCGCTATCATTCTTAATTTGGAAATTATAGCCATTTGGGTGAAAAACGAAAAACACGTCTCAAAAGGCCTAATACGCGCCTTTTTCACCTCTAAACATAAAATTGCCATTTACTCGAAAACTACGGATTGGACAGATGAACCAATTACATGTACGTGTTGAGGACGACGTGCCTTACACCATGATATCAACCGGGACGCGCTATCATTCTTAATTTGGAAATTATAGCCATTTGGGTGAAAAACGAAAAAACGTCTCAAAAGGCCTAATACGCGCCTTTTCACCTCTAAACATAAAATTGCCATTTACTCGAAAACTACGGATGGCACAGATGAACCAATTACATGTACGTGTTGAGGACGACGTGCCTTACACCATGATATCAACCGGGACGCGCTATCATTCTTAATTTGGAAATTATAGCCATTTGGGTGAAAAACGAAAAAACGTCTCAAAAGGCCTAATACGCGCCTTTTTCACCTCTAAACATAAAATTGCCATTTACTCGAAAACTACGGATGGACAGATGAACCAATTACATGTACGTGTTGAGGACGACGTGCCTTACACCATGATATCAACCGGGACGCGCTATCATTCTTAATTTGGAAATTATAGCCATTTGGGTGAAAAACGAAAAAACGTCTCAAAAGGCCTAATACGCGCCTTTTCACCTCTAAACATAAAATTGCCATTTACTCGAAAACTACGGATGGACAGATGAACCAATTACATGTACGTGTTGAGGACGACGTGCCTTACACCATGATATCAACCGGGACGCGCTATCATTCTTAATTTGGAAATTATAGCCATTTGGGTGAAAAACGAAAAAAACGTCTCAAAAGGCCTAATACGCGCCTTTTTCACCTCTAAACATAAAATTGCCATTTACTCGAAAACTACGGATGGCACAGATGAACCAATTACATGTACGTGTTGAGGACGACGTGCCTTACACCATGATATCAACCGGGACGCGCTATCATTCTTAATTTGGAAATTATAGCCATTTGGGTGAAAAACGAAAAAACGTCTCAAAAGGCCTAATACGCGCCTTTTTCACCTCTAAACATGAAATTGCCATTTACTCGAAAACTACGGATGGCACAGATGAACCAATTACATGTACGTGTTGAGGACGACGTGCCTTACACCATGATATCAACCGGGACGCGCTATCATTCTTAATTTGGAAATTATAGCCATTTGGGTGAAAAACGAAAAAACGTCTCAAAAGGCCTAATACGCGCCTTTTCACCTCTAAACATGAAATTGCCATTTACTCGAAAACTACGGATGGCACAGATGAACCAATTACATGTACGTGTTGAGGACGACGTGCCTTACACCATGATATCAACCGGGACGCGCTATCATTCTTAATTTGGAAATTATAGCCATTTGGGTGAAAAACGAAAAAACGTCTCAAAAGGCCTAATACGCGCCTTTTCACCTCTAAACATGAAATTGCCATTTACTCGAAAACTACGGATGGCACAGATGAACCAATTACATGTACGTGTTGAGGACGACGTGCCTTACACCATGATATCAACCGGGACGCGCTATCATTCTTAATTTGGAAATTATAGCCATTTGGGTGAAAAACGAAAAAACGTCTCAAAAGGCCTAATACGCGCCTTTTCACCTCTAAACATGAAATTGCCATTTACTCGAAAACTACGGATGGCACAGATGAACCAATTACATGTACGTGTTGAGGACGACGTGCCTTACACCATGATATCAACCGGGACGCGCTATCATTCTTAATTTGGAAATTATAGCCATTTGGGTGAAAAACGAAAAAACGTCTCAAAAGGCCTAATACGCGCCTTTTCACCTCTAAACATAAAATTGCCATTTACTCGAAAACTACGGATGGACAGATGAACCAATTACATGTACGTGTTGAGGACGACGTGCCTTACACCATGATATCAACCGGGACGCGCTATCATTCTTAATTTGGAAATTATAGCCATTTGGGTGAAAAACGAAAAAACGTCTCAAAAGGCCTAATACGCGCCTTTTCACCTCTAAACATGAAATTGCCATTTACTCGAAAACTACGGATGGCACAGATGAACCAATTACATGTACGTGTTGAGGACGACGTGCCTTACACCATGATATCAACCGGGACGCGCTATCATTCTTAATTTGGAAATTATAGCCATTTGGGTGAAAAACGAAAAAACGTCTCAAAAGGCCTAATACGCGCCTTTTTCACCTCTAAACATGAAATTGCCATTTACTCGAAAACTACGGATGGACAGATGAACCAATTACATGTACGTCTTGAGGACGACGTGCCTTACTCCATGATATCAACCGGGAGCGCTATCATTCTTAATTTGGAAATTATAGCCATTTGGGTGAAAAACGAAAAAACGTCTCAAAAGGCCTAATACGCGCCTTTTTCACCTCTAAACATGAAATTGCCATTTACTCGAAAACTACGGATGGCACAGATGAACCAATTACATGTACGTGTTGAGGACGACGTGCCTTACACCATGATATCAACCGGGACGCGCTATCATTCTTAATTTGGAAATTATAGCCATTTGGGTGAAAAACGAAAAAACGTCTCAAAAGGCCTAATACGCGCCTTTTTCACCTCTAAACATGAAATTGCCATTTACTCGAAAACTACGGATGGCACAGATGAACCAATTACATGTACGTGTTGAGGACGACGTGCCTTACACCATGATATCAACCGGGACGCGCTATCATTCTTAATTTGGAAATTATAGCCATTTGGGTGAAAAACGAAAAAACGTCTCAAAAGGCCTAATACGCGCCTTTTCACCTCTAAACATGAAATTGCCATTTACTCGAAAACTACGGATGGCACAGATGAACCAATTACATGTACGTGTTGAGGACGACGTGCCTTACACCATGATATCAACCGGGAAGCGCTATCATTCTTAATTTGGAAATTATAGCCATTTGGGTGAAAAACGAAAAAAACGTCTCAAAAGGCCTAATACGCGCCTTTTTCACCTCTAAACATGAAATTGCCATTTACTCGAAAACTACGGATGGCACAGATGAACCAATTACATGTACGTGTTGAGGACGACGTGCCTTACACCATGATATCAACCGCGCTATCATTCTTAATTTGGAAATTATAGCCATTTGGGTGAAAAACGAAAAAACGTCTCAAAAGGCCTAATACGCGCCTTTTCACCTCTAAACATGAAATTGCCATTTACTCGAAAACTACGGATGGCACAGATGAACCAATTACATGTACGTGTTGAGGACGACGTGCCTTACACCATGATATCAACCGGGACGCGCTATCATTCTTAATTTGGAAATTATAGCCATTTGGGTGAAAAACGAAAAAACGTCTCAAAAGGCCTAATACGCGCCTTTTCACCTCTAAACATGAAATTGCCATTTACTCGAAAACTACGGATGGCACAGATGAACCAATTACATGTACGTGTTGAGGACGACGTGCCTTACACCATGATATCAACCGGGAGCGCTATCATTCTTAATTTGGAAATTATAGCCATTTGGGTGAAAAACGAAAAAACGTCTCAAAAGGCCTAATACGCGCCTTTTTCACCTCTAAACATGAAATTGCCATTTACTCGAAAACTACGGATGGCACAGATGAACCAATTACATGTACGTGTTGAGGACGACGTGCCTTACACCATGATATCAACCGGACGCGCTATCATTCTTAATTTGGAAATTATAGCCATTTGGGTGAAAAACGAAAAAACGTCTCAAAAGGCCTAATACGCGCCTTTTTCACCTCTAAACATGAAATTGCCATTTACTCGAAAACTACGGATGGCACAGATGAACCAATTACATGTACGTGTTGAGGACGACGTGCCTTACACCATGATATCAACCGGGACGCGCTATCATTCTTAATTTGGAAATTATAGCCATTTGGGTGAAAAACGAAAAAACGTCTCAAAAGGCCTAATACGCGCCTTTTCACCTCTAAACATGAAATTGCCATTTACTCGAAAACTACGGATGGCACAGATGAACCAATTACATGTACGTGTTGAGGACGACGTGCCTTACACCATGATATCAACCGGGACGCGCTATCATTCTTAATTTGGAAATTATAGCCATTTGGGTGAAAAACGAAAAAACGTCTCAAAAGGCCTAATACGCGCCTTTTTCACCTCTAAACATGAAATTGCCATTTACTCGAAAACTACGGATGGCACAGATGAACCAATTACATGTACGTGTTGAGGACGACGTGCCTTACACCATGATATCAACCGGACGCGCTATCATTCTTAATTTGGAAATTATAGCCATTTGGGTGAAAAACGAAAAAACGTCTCAAAAGGCCTAATACGCGCCTATTTTACCTCTAAACATGAAATTGCCATTTACTCGAAAACTACGGATGGCACAGATGAACCAATTACATGTACGTGTTGAGGACGACGTGCCTTACACCATGATATCAACCGGGACGCGCTATCATTCTTAATTTGGAAATTATAGCCATTTGGGTGAAAAACGAAAAAACGTCTCAAAAGGCCTAATACGCGCCTTTTTCACCTCTAAACATGAAATTGCCATTTACTCGAAAACTACGGATGGCACAGATGAACCAATTACATGTACGTGTTGAGGACGACGTGCCTTACACCATGATATCAACCGGGACGCGCTATCATTCTTAATTTGGAAATTATAGCCATTTGGGTGAAAAACGAAAAAACGTCTCAAAAGGCCTAATACGCGCCTTTTTCACCTCTAAACATGAAATTGCCATTTACTCGAAAACTACGGATGGCACAGATGAACCAATTACATGTACGTGTTGAGGACGACGTGCCTTACACCATGATATCAACCGGGCCGCGCTATCATTCTTAATTTGGAAATTATAGCCATTTGGGTGAAAAACGAAAAAACGTCTCAAAAGGCCTAATACGCGCCTTTTTCACCTCTAAACATGAAATTGCCATTTACTCGAAAACTACGGATGGCACAGATGAACCAATTACATGTACGTGTTGAGGACGACGTGCCTTACACCATGATATCAACCGGGACGCGCTATCATTCTTAATTTGGAAATTATAGCCATTTGGGTGAAAAACGAAAAAACGTCTCAAAAGGCCTAATACGCGCCTTTTTCACCTCTAAAACATGAAATTGCCATTTACTCGAAAACTACGGATGGCACAGATGAACCAATTACATGTACGTGTTGAGGACGACGTGCCTTACACCATGATATCAACCGGGACGCGCTATCATTCTTAATTTGGAAATTATAGCCATTTGGGTGAAAAACGAAAAAACGTCTCAAAAGGCCTAATACGCGCCTTTTTTTACCTCTAAACATGAAATTGCCATTTACTCGAAAACTACGGATGGCACAGATGAACCAATTACATGTACGTGTTGAGGACGACGTGCCTTACACCATGATATCAACCGGGACGCGCTATCATTCTTAATTTGGAAATTATAGCCATTTGGGTGAAAAACGAAAAAACGTCTCAAAAGGCCTAATACGCGCCTTTTCACCTCTAAACATTAAATTGCCATTTACTCGAAAACTACGGATGGCACAGATGAACCAATTACATGTACGTGTTGAGGACGACGTGCCTTACACCATGATATCAACCGGGACGCGCTATGATTCTTAATTTGGAAATTATAGCCATTTGGGTGAAAAACGAAAAAACGTCTCAAAAGGCCTAATACGCGCCTTTTCACCTCTAAACATGAAATTGCCATTTACTCGAAAACTACGGATGGCACAGATGAACCAATTACATGTACGTGTTGAGGACGACGTGCCTTACACCATGATATCAACCGGGACGCGCTATCATTCTTAATTTGGAAATTATAGCCATTTGGGTGAAAAACGAAAAAACGTCTCAAAAGGCCTAATACGCGCCTTTTTACCTCTAAACATGAAATTGCCATTTACTCGAAAACTACGGATGGCACAGATGAACCAATTACATGTACGTGTTGAGGACGACGTGCCTTACACCATGATATCAACCGGGACGCGCTATCATTCTTAATTTGGAAATTATAGCCATTTGGGTGAAAAACGAAAAAAACGTCTCAAAAGGCCTAATACGCGCCTTTTTTACCTCTAAAACATGAAATTGCCATTTACTCGAAAACTACGGATGGCACAGATGAACCAATTACATGTACGTGTTGAGGACGACGTGCCTTACACCATGATATCAACCGGGAGCGCTATCATTCTTAATTTGGAAATTATAGCCATTTGGGTGAAAAACGAAAAAAACGTCTCAAAAGGCCTAATACGCGCCTTTTTTACCTCTAAAACATGAAATTGCCATTTACTCGAAAACTACGGATGGCACAGATGAACCAATTACATGTACGTGTTGAGGACGACGTGCCTTACACCATGATATCAACCGGGACGCGCTATCATTCTTAATTTGGAAATTATAGCCATTTGGGTGAAAAACGAAAAAAACGTCTCAAAAGGCCTAATACGCGCCTTTTTCACCTCTAAACATGAAATTGCCATTTACTCGAAAACTACGGATGGCACAGATGAACCAATTACATGTACGTGTTGAGGACGACGTGCCTTACACCATGATATCAACCGGGACGCGCTATCATTCTTAATTTGGAAATTATAGCCATTTGGGTGAAAAACGAAAAAACGTCTCAAAAGGCCTAATACGCACCTATTTTACCTCTAAACATGAAATTGCCATTTACTCGAAAACTACGGATGGCACAGATGAACCAATTACATGTACGTGTTGAGGACGACGTGCCTTACACCATGATATCAACCGGGAGCGCTATCATTCTTAATTTGGAAATTATAGCCATTTGGGTGAAAAACGAAAAAACGTCTCAAAAGGCCTAATACGCGCCTTTTTTACCTCTAAAACATGAAATTGCCATTTACTCGAAAACTACGGATGGCACAGATGAACCAATTACATGTACGTGTTGAGGACGACGTGCCTTACACCATGATATCAACCGGGACGCGCTATCATTCTTAATTTGGAAATTATAGCCATTTGGGTGAAAAACGAAAAAACGTCTCAAAAGGCCTAATACGCGCCTTTTTACCTCTAAACATGAAATTGCCATTTACTCGAAAACTACGGATGGCACAGATGAACCAATTACATGTACGTGTTGAGGACGACGTGCCTTACACCATGATATCAACCGGGAGCGCTATCATTCTTAATTTGGAAATTATAGCCATTTGGGTGAAAAACGAAAAAACGTCTCAAAAGGCCTAATACGCGCCTTTTTACCTCTAAACATGAAATTGCCATTTACTCGAAAACTACGGATGGCACAGATGAACCAATTACATGTACGTGTTGAGGACGACGTGCCTTACACCATGATATCAACCGGGACGCGCTATCATTCTTAATTTGGAAATTATAGCCATTTGGGTGAAAAACGAAAAAAACGTCTCAAAAGGCCTAATACGCGCCTTTTTTACCTCTAAAACATGAAATTGCCATTTACTCGAAAACTACGGATGGCACAGATGAACCAATTACATGTACGTGTTGAGGACGACGTGCCTTACACCATGATATCAACCGGACGCGCTATCATTCTTAATTTGGAAATTATAGCCATTTGGGTGAAAAACGAAAAAACGTCTCAAAAGGCCTAATACGCGCCTTTTTACCTCTAAACATGAAATTGCCATTTACTCGAAAACTACGGATGGCACAGATGAACCAATTACATGTACGTGTTGAGGACGACGTGCCTTACACCATGATATCAACCGGGACGCGCTATCATTCTTAATTTGGAAATTATAGCCATTTGGGTGAAAAACGAAAAAAACGTCTCAAAAGGCCTAATACGCGCCTTTTTTACCTCTAAAACATGAAATTGCCATTTACTCGAAAACTACGGATGGCACAGATGAACCAATTACATGTACGTGTTGAGGACGACGTGCCTTACACCATGATATCAACCGGGACGCGCTATCATTCTTAATTTGGAAATTATAGCCATTTGGGTGAAAAACGAAAAAACGTCTCAAAAGGCCTAATACGCGCCTTTTCACCTCTAAAACATGAAATTGCCATTTACTCGAAAACTACGGATGGCACAGATGAACCAATTACATGTACGTGTTGAGGACGACGTGCCTTACACCATGATATCAACCGGGACGCGCTATCATTCTTAATTTGGAAATTATAGCCATTTGGGTGAAAAACGAAAAAACGTCTCAAAAGGCCTAATACGCGCCTTTTTCACCTCTAAACATGAAATTGCCATTTACTCGAAAACTACGGATGGCACAGATGAACCAATTACATGTACGTGTTGAGGACGACGTGCCTTACACCATGATATCAACCGGGACGCGCTATCATTCTTAATTTGGAAATTATAGCCATTTGGGTGAAAAACGAAAAAACGTCTCAAAAGGCCTAATACGCGCCTATTTTACCTCTAAACATGAAATTGCCATTTACTCGAAAACTACGGATGGCACAGATGAACCAATTACATGTACGTGTTGAGGACGACGTGCCTTACACCATGATATCAACCGGGACGCGCTATCATTCTTAATTTGGAAATTATAGCCATTTGGGTGAAAAACGAAAAAACGTCTCAAAAGGCCTAATACGCGCCTTTTTACCTCTAAACATGAAATTGCCATTTACTCGAAAACTACGGATGGCACAGATGAACCAATTACATGTACGTGTTGAGGACGACGTGCCTTACACCATGATATCAACCGGGACGCGCTATCATTCTTAATTTGGAAATTATAGCCATTTGGGTGAAAAACGAAAAAAACGTCTCAAAAGGCCTAATACGCGCCTTTTTTACCTCTAAAACATGAAATTGCCATTTACTCGAAAACTACGGATGGCACAGATGAACCAATTACATGTACGTGTTGAGGACGACGTGCCTTACACCATGATATCAACCGGAGCGCTATCATTCTTAATTTGGAAATTATAGCCATTTGGGTGAAAAACGAAAAAACGTCTCAAAAGGCCTAATACGCGCCTTTTTACCTCTAAACATGAAATTGCCATTTACTCGAAAACTACGGATGGCACAGATGAACCAATTACATGTACGTGTTGAGGACGACGTGCCTTACACCATGATATCAACCGGGACGCGCTATCATTCTTAATTTGGAAATTATAGCCATTTGGGTGAAAAACGAAAAAAACGTCTCAAAAGGCCTAATACGCGCCTTTTTTACCTCTAAAACATGAAATTGCCATTTACTCGAAAACTACGGATGGCACAGATGAACCAATTACATGTACGTGTTGAGGACGACGTGCCTTACACCATGATATCAACCGGGACGCGCTATCATTCTTAATTTGGAAATTATAGCCATTTGGGTGAAAAACGAAAAAAACGTCTCAAAAGGCCTAATACGCGCCTTTTTTACCTCTAAAACATGAAATTGCCATTTACTCGAAAACTACGGATGGCACAGATGAACCAATTACATGTACGTGTTGAGGACGACGTGCCTTACACCATGATATCAACCGGAGCGCTATCATTCTTAATTTGGAAATTATAGCCATTTGGGTGAAAAACGAAAAAACGTCTCAAAAGGCCTAATACGCGCCTTTTTTACCTCTAAAACATGAAATTGCCATTTACTCGAAAACTACGGATGGCACAGATGAACCAATTACATGTACGTGTTGAGGACGACGTGCCTTACACCATGATATCAACCGGGACGCGCTATCATTCTTAATTTGGAAATTATAGCCATTTGGGTGAAAAACGAAAAAACGTCTCAAAAGGCCTAATACGCGCCTTTTTACCTCTAAACATGAAATTGCCATTTACTCGAAAACTACGGATGGCACAGATGAACCAATTACATGTACGTGTTGAGGACGACGTGCCTTACACCATGATATCAACCGGGACGCGCTATCATTCTTAATTTGGAAATTATAGCCATTTGGGTGAAAAACGAAAAAACGTCTCAAAAGGCCTAATACGCGCCTTTTCACCTCTAAACATGAAATTGCCATTTACTCGAAAACTACGGATGGCACAGATGAACCAATTACATGTACGTGTTGAGGACGACGTGCCTTACACCATGATATCAACCGGGACGCGCTATCATTCTTAATTTGGAAATTATAGCCATTTGGGTGAAAAACGAAAAAAACGTCTCAAAAGGCCTAATACGCGCCTTTTTTACCTCTAAAACATGAAATTGCCATTTACTCGAAAACTACGGATGGCACAGATGAACCAATTACATGTACGTGTTGAGGACGACGTGCCTTACACCATGATATCAACCGGGAGCGCTATCATTCTTAATTTGGAAATTATAGCCATTTGGGTGAAAAACGAAAAAACGTCTCAAAAGGCCTAATACGCGCCTTTTCACCTCTAAACATGAAATTGCCATTTACTCGAAAACTACGGATGGCACAGATGAACCAATTACATGTACGTGTTGAGGACGACGTGCCTTACACCATGATATCAACCGGGACGCGCTATCATTCTTAATTTGGAAATTATAGCCATTTGGGTGAAAAACGAAAAAACGTCTCAAAAGGCCTAATACGCGCCTTTTTTTACCTCTAAACATGAAATTGCCATTTACTCGAAAACTACGGATGGCACAGATGAACCAATTACATGTACGTGTTGAGGACGACGTGCCTTACACCATGATATCAACCGGGGCGCTATCATTCTTAATTTGGAAATTATAGCCATTTGGGTGAAAAACGAAAAAACGTCTCAAAAGGCCTAATACGCGCCTTTTTTACCTCTAAAACATGAAATTGCCATTTACTCGAAAACTACGGATGGCACAGATGAACCAATTACATGTACGTGTTGAGGACGACGTGCCTTACACCATGATATCAACCGGGACGCGCTATCATTCTTAATTTGGAAATTATAGCCATTTGGGTGAAAAACGAAAAAAACGTCTCAAAAGGCCTAATACGCGCCTTTTTTACCTCTAAAACATGAAATTGCCATTTACTCGAAAACTACGGATGGCACAGATGAACCAATTACATGTACGTGTTGAGGACGACGTGCCTTACACCATGATATCAACCGGACGCGCTATCATTCTTAATTTGGAAATTATAGCCATTTGGGTGAAAAACGAAAAAACGTCTCAAAAGGCCTAATACGCGCCTTTTCACCTCTAAACATGAAATTGCCATTTACTCGAAAACTACGGATGGCACAGATGAACCAATTACATGTACGTGTTGAGGACGACGTGCCTTACACCATGATATCAACCGGGACGCGCTATCATTCTTAATTTGGAAATTATAGCCATTTGGGTGAAAAACGAAAAAAACGTCTCAAAAGGCCTAATACGCGCCTTTTTTACCTCTAAAACATGAAATTGCCATTTACTCGAAAACTACGGATGGCACAGATGAACCAATTACATGTACGTGTTGAGGACGACGTGCCTTACACCATGATATCAACCGGGACGCGCTATCATTCTTAATTTGGAAATTATAGCCATTTGGGTGAAAAACGAAAAAAACGTCTCAAAAGGCCTAATACGCGCCTTTTTTACCTCTAAAACATGAAATTGCCATTTACTCGAAAACTACGGATGGCACAGATGAACCAATTACATGTACGTGTTGAGGACGACGTGCCTTACACCATGATATCAACCGGGAAGCGCTATCATTCTTAATTTGGAAATTATAGCCATTTGGGTGAAAAACGAAAAAAACGTCTCAAAAGGCCTAATACGCGCCTTTTTTACCTCTAAAACATGAAATTGCCATTTACTCGAAAACTACGGATGGCACAGATGAACCAATTACATGTACGTGTTGAGGACGACGTGCCTTACACCATGATATCAACCGGGACGCTATCATTCTTAATTTGGAAATTATAGCCATTTGGGTGAAAAACGAAAAAACGTCTCAAAAGGCCTAATACGCGCCTTTTTTACCTCTAAAACATGAAATTGCCATTTACTCGAAAACTACGGATGGCACAGATGAACCAATTACATGTACGTGTTGAGGACGACGTGCCTTACACCATGATATCAACCGGGCCGCGCTATCATTCTTAATTTGGAAATTATAGCCATTTGGGTGAAAAACGAAAAAACGTCTCAAAAGGCCTAATACGCGCCTTTTTTACCTCTAAAACATGAAATTGCCATTTACTCGAAAACTACGGATGGCACAGATGAACCAATTACATGTACGTGTTGAGGACGACGTGCCTTACACCATGATATCAACCGGGACGCGCTATCATTCTTAATTTGGAAATTATAGCCATTTGGGTGAAAAACGAAAAAAACGTCTCAAAAGGCCTAATACGCGCCTTTTTTACCTCTAAAACATGAAATTGCCATTTACTCGAAAACTACGGATGGCACAGATGAACCAATTACATGTACGTGTTGAGGACGACGTGCCTTACACCATGATATCAACCGGAAAGCGCTATCATTCTTAATTTGGAAATTATAGCCATTTGGGTGAAAAACGAAAAAAACGTCTCAAAAGGCCTAATACGCGCCTTTTTTACCTCTAAAACATGAAATTGCCATTTACTCGAAAACTACGGATGGCACAGATGAACCAATTACATGTACGTGTTGAGGACGACGTGCCTTACACCATGATATCAACCGGGACGCTATCATTCTTAATTTGGA
Source organism: Mesocentrotus franciscanus (assembly GCA_037976565.1). Classification (NCBI taxonomy): domain Eukaryota; kingdom Metazoa; phylum Echinodermata; class Echinoidea; order Camarodonta; family Strongylocentrotidae; genus Mesocentrotus; species Mesocentrotus franciscanus. The sequence goes on from CP137670.1 coordinate 40,793,153, forward strand.
AATTATAGCCATTTGGGTGAAAAACGAAAAAAACGTCTCAAAAGGCCTAATACGCGCCTTTTTTACCTCTAAAACATGAAATTGCCATTTACTCGAAAACTACGGATGGCACAGATGAACCAATTACATGTACGTGTTGAGGACGACGTGCCTTACACCATGATATCAACCGGGAGCGCTATCATTCTTAATTTGGAAATTATAGCCATTTGGGTGAAAAACGAAAAAACGTCTCAAAAGGCCTAATACGCGCCTTTTTTACCTCTAAAACATGAAATTGCCATTTACTCGAAAACTACGGATGGCACAGATGAACCAATTACATGTACGTGTTGAGGACGACGTGCCTTACACCATGATATCAACCGGGACGCGCTATCATTCTTAATTTGGAAATTATAGCCATTTGGGTGAAAAACGAAAAAAACGTCTCAAAAGGCCTAATACGCGCCTTTTTTACCTCTAAAACATGAAATTGCCATTTACTCGAAAACTACGGATGGCACAGATGAACCAATTACATGTACGTGTTGAGGACGACGTGCCTTACACCATGATATCAACCGGAAAGCGCTATCATTCTTAATTTGGAAATTATAGCCATTTGGGTGAAAAACGAAAAAAACGTCTCAAAAGGCCTAATACGCGCCTTTTTTACCTCTAAAACATGAAATTGCCATTTACTCGAAAACTACGGATGGCACAGATGAACCAATTACATGTACGTGTTGAGGACGACGTGCCTTACACCATGATATCAACCGGGACGCGCTATCATTCTTAATTTGGAAATTATAGCCATTTGGGTGAAAAACGAAAAAAACGTCTCAAAAGGCCTAATACGCGCCTTTTTTACCTCTAAAACATGAAATTGCCATTTACTCGAAAACTACGGATGGCACAGATGAACCAATTACATGTACGTGTTGAGGACGACGTGCCTTACACCATGATATCAACCGGGACGCGCTATCATTCTTAATTTGGAAATTATAGCCATTTGGGTGAAAAACGAAAAAAACGTCTCAAAAGGCCTAATACGCGCCTTTTTTACCTCTAAAACATGAAATTGCCATTTACTCGAAAACTACGGATGGCACAGATGAACCAATTACATGTACGTGTTGAGGACGACGTGCCTTACACCATGATATCAACCGGGCCGCGCTATCATTCTTAATTTGGAAATTATAGCCATTTGGGTGAAAAACGAAAAAACGTCTCAAAAGGCCTAATACGCGCCTTTTTTACCTCTAAAACATGAAATTGCCATTTACTCGAAAACTACGGATGGCACAGATGAACCAATTACATGTACGTGTTGAGGACGACGTGCCTTACACCATGATATCAACCGGGACGCGCTATCATTCTTAATTTGGAAATTATAGCCATTTGGGTGAAAAACGAAAAAAACGTCTCAAAAGGCCTAATACGCGCCTTTTTTACCTCTAAAACATGAAATTGCCATTTACTCGAAAACTACGGATGGCACAGATGAACCAATTACATGTACGTGTTGAGGACGACGTGCCTTACACCATGATATCAACCGGGACGCGCTATCATTCTTAATTTGGAAATTATAGCCATTTGGGTGAAAAACGAAAAAAACGTCTCAAAAGGCCTAATACGCGCCTTTTTTACCTCTAAAACATGAAATTGCCATTTACTCGAAAACTACGGATGGCACAGATGAACCAATTACATGTACGTGTTGAGGACGACGTGCCTTACACCATGATATCAACCGGAGCGCTATGATTCTTAATTTGGAAATTATAGCCATTTGGGTGAAAAACGAAAAAAACGTCTCAAAAGGCCTAATACGCGCCTTTTTTACCTCTAAAACATGAAATTGCCATTTACTCGAAAACTACGGATGGCACAGATGAACCAATTACATGTACGTGTTGAGGACGACGTGCCTTACACCATGATATCAACCGGGAGCGCTATCATTCTTAATTTGGAAATTATAGCCATTTGGGTGAAAAACGAAAAAAACGTCTCAAAAGGCCTAATACGCGCCTTTTTTACCTCTAAAACATGAAATTGCCATTTACTCGAAAACTACGGATGGCACAGATGAACCAATTACATGTACGTGTTGAGGACGACGTGCCTTACACCATGATATCAACCGGGAAGCGCTATCATTCTTAATTTGGAAATTATAGCCATTTGGGTGAAAAACGAAAAAAACGTCTCAAAAGGCCTAATACGCGCCTTTTTTACCTCTAAAACATGAAATTGCCATTTACTCGAAAACTACGGATGGCACAGATGAACCAATTACATGTACGTGTTGAGGACGACGTGCCTTACACCATGATATCAACCGGGACGCGCTATCATTCTTAATTTGGAAATTATAGCCATTTGGGTGAAAAACGAAAAAAACGTCTCAAAAGGCCTAATACGCGCCTTTTTTACCTCTAAAACATGAAATTGCCATTTACTCGAAAACTACGGATGGCACAGATGAACCAATTACATGTACGTGTTGAGGACGACGTGCCTTACACCATGATATCAACCGGGACGCGCTATCATTCTTAATTTGGAAATTATAGCCATTTGGGTGAAAAACGAAAAAAACGTCTCAAAAGGCCTAATACGCGCCTTTTTTACCTCTAAAACATGAAATTGCCATTTACTCGAAAACTACGGATGGCACAGATGAACCAATTACATGTACGTGTTGAGGACGACGTGCCTTACACCATGATATCAACCGGGAGCGCTATCATTCTTAATTTGGAAATTATAGCCATTTGGGTGAAAAACGAAAAAACGTCTCAAAAGGCCTAATACGCGCCTTTTTTACCTCTAAAACATGAAATTGCCATTTACTCGAAAACTACGGATGGCACAGATGAACCAATTACATGTACGTGTTGAGGACGACGTGCCTTACACCATGATATCAACCGGGAGCGCTATCATTCTTAATTTGGAAATTATAGCCATTTGGGTGAAAAACGAAAAAACGTCTCAAAAGGCCTAATACGCGCCTTTTTTACCTCTAAAACATGAAATTGCCATTTACTCGAAAACTACGGATGGCACAGATGAACCAATTACATGTACGTGTTGAGGACGACGTGCCTTACACCATGATATCAACCGGGACGCGCTATCATTCTTAATTTGGAAATTATAGCCATTTGGGTGAAAAACGAAAAAAACGTCTCAAAAGGCCTAATACGCGCCTTTTTTACCTCTAAAACATGAAATTGCCATTTACTCGAAAACTACGGATGGCACAGATGAACCAATTACATGTACGTGTTGAGGACGACGTGCCTTACACCATGATATCAACCGGAAAGCGCTATCATTCTTAATTTGGAAATTATAGCCATTTGGGTGAAAAACGAAAAAAACGTCTCAAAAGGCCTAATACGCGCCTTTTTTACCTCTAAAACATGAAATTGCCATTTACTCGAAAACTACGGATGGCACAGATGAACCAATTACATGTACGTGTTGAGGACGACGTGCCTTACACCATGATATCAACCGGGAGCGCTATCATTCTTAATTTGGAAATTATAGCCATTTGGGTGAAAAACGAAAAAAACGTCTCAAAAGGCCTAATACGCGCCTTTTTTACCTCTAAAACATGAAATTGCCATTTACTCGAAAACTACGGATGGCACAGATGAACCAATTACATGTACGTGTTGAGGACGACGTGCCTTACACCATGATATCAACCGGCCAGCGCTATCATTCTTAATTTGGAAATTATAGCCATTTGGGTGAAAAACGAAAAAACGTCTCAAAAGGCCTAATACGCGCCTTTTTTACCTCTAAAACATGAAATTGCCATTTACTCGAAAACTACGGATGGCACAGATGAACCAATTACATGTACGTGTTGAGGACGACGTGCCTTACACCATGATATCAACCGGGACGCGCTATCATTCTTAATTTGGAAATTATAGCCATTTGGGTGAAAAACGAAAAAAACGTCTCAAAAGGCCTAATACGCGCCTTTTTTACCTCTAAAACATGAAATTGCCATTTACTCGAAAACTACGGATGGCACAGATGAACCAATTACATGTACGTGTTGAGGACGACGTGCCTTACACCATGATATCAACCGGGACGCGCTATCATTCTTAATTTGGAAATTATAGCCATTTGGGTGAAAAACGAAAAAAACGTCTCAAAAGGCCTAATACGCGCCTTTTTTACCTCTAAAACATGAAATTGCCATTTACTCGAAAACTACGGATGGCACAGATGAACCAATTACATGTACGTGTTGAGGACGACGTGCCTTACACCATGATATCAACCGGGACGCGCTATCATTCTTAATTTGGAAATTATAGCCATTTGGGTGAAAAACGAAAAAAACGTCTCAAAAGGCCTAATACGCGCCTTTTTTACCTCTAAAACATGAAATTGCCATTTACTCGAAAACTACGGATGGCACAGATGAACCAATTACATGTACGTGTTGAGGACGACGTGCCTTACACCATGATATCAACCGGGACGCGCTATCATTCTTAATTTGGAAATTATAGCCATTTGGGTGAAAAACGAAAAAAACGTCTCAAAAGGCCTAATACGCGCCTTTTTTACCTCTAAAACATGAAATTGCCATTTACTCGAAAACTACGGATGGCACAGATGAACCAATTACATGTACGTGTTGAGGACGACGTGCCTTACACCATGATATCAACCGGGACGCGCTATCATTCTTAATTTGGAAATTATAGCCATTTGGGTGAAAAACGAAAAAACGTCTCAAAAGGCCTAATACGCGCCTTTTTACCTCTAAACATGAAATTGCCATTTACTCGAAAACTACGGATGGCACAGATGAACCAATTACATGTACGTGTTGAGGACGACGTGCCTTACACCATGATATCAACCGGGAGCGCTATCATTCTTAATTTGGAAATTATAGCCATTTGGGTGAAAAACGAAAAAACGTCTCAAAAGGCCTAATACGCGCCTTTTTTACCTCTAAAACATGAAATTGCCATTTACTCGAAAACTACGGATGGCACAGATGAACCAATTACATGTACGTGTTGAGGACGACGTGCCTTACACCATGATATCAACCGGGACGCGCTATCATTCTTAATTTGGAAATTATAGCCATTTGGGTGAAAAACGAAAAAAACGTCTCAAAAGGCCTAATACGCGCCTTTTTTACCTCTAAAACATGAAATTGCCATTTACTCGAAAACTACGGATGGCACAGATGAACCAATTACATGTACGTGTTGAGGACGACGTGCCTTACACCATGATATCAACCGGGACGCGCTATCATTCTTAATTTGGAAATTATAGCCATTTGGGTGAAAAACGAAAAAACGTCTCAAAAGGCCTAATACGCGCCTTTTTACCTCTAAACATGAAATTGCCATTTACTCGAAAACTACGGATGGCACAGATGAACCAATTACATGTACGTGTTGAGGACGACGTGCCTTACACCATGATATCAACCGGGAGCGCTATCATTCTTAATTTGGAAATTATAGCCATTTGGGTGAAAAACGAAAAAACGTCTCAAAAGGCCTAATACGCGCCTTTTTTACCTCTAAAACATGAAATTGCCATTTACTCGAAAACTACGGATGGCACAGATGAACCAATTACATGTACGTGTTGAGGACGACGTGCCTTACACCATGATATCAACCGGGACGCGCTATCATTCTTAATTTGGAAATTATAGCCATTTGGGTGAAAAACGAAAAAAACGTCTCAAAAGGCCTAATACGCGCCTTTTTTACCTCTAAAACATGAAATTGCCATTTACTCGAAAACTACGGATGGCACAGATGAACCAATTACATGTACGTGTTGAGGACGACGTGCCTTACACCATGATATCAACCGGGACGCGCTATCATTCTTAATTTGGAAATTATAGCCATTTGGGTGAAAAACGAAAAAACGTCTCAAAAGGCCTAATACGCACCTATTTTACCTCTAAACATGAAATTGCCATTTACTCGAAAACTACGGATGGCACAGATGAACCAATTACATGTACGTGTTGAGGACGACGTGCCTTACACCATGATATCAACCGGGACGCGCTATCATTCTTAATTTGGAAATTATAGCCATTTGGGTGAAAAACGAAAAAACGTCTCAAAAGGCCTAATACGCGCCTTTTTACCTCTAAACATGAAATTGCCATTTACTCGAAAACTACGGATGGCACAGATGAACCAATTACATGTACGTGTTGAGGACGACGTGCCTTACACCATGATATCAACCGGGACGCGCTATCATTCTTAATTTGGAAATTATAGCCATTTGGGTGAAAAACGAAATAAACGTCTCAAAAGGCCTAATACGCGCCTTTTTACCTCTAAACATGAAATTGCCATTTACTCGAAAACTACGGATGGCACAGATGAACCAATTACATGTACGTGTTGAGGACGACGTGCCTTACACCATGATATCAACCGGGACGCGCTATCATTCTTAATTTGGAAATTATAGCCATTTGGGTGAAAAACGAAAAAAACGTCTCAAAAGGCCTAATACGCGCCTTTTTTACCTCTAAAACATGAAATTGCCATTTACTCGAAAACTACGGATGGCACAGATGAACCAATTACATGTACGTGTTGAGGACGACGTGCCTTACACCATGATATCAACCGGGACGCGCTATCATTCTTAATTTGGAAATTATAGCCATTTGGGTGAAAAACGAAAAAACGTCTCAAAAGGCCTAATACGCGCCTTTTTACCTCTAAACATGAAATTGCCATTTACTCGAAAACTACGGATGGCACAGATGAACCAATTACATGTACGTGTTGAGGACGACGTGCCTTACACCATGATATCAACCGGGACGCGCTATCATTCTTAATTTGGAAATTATAGCCATTTGGGTGAAAAACGAAAAAACGTCTCAAAAGGCCTAATACGCGCCTTTTTACCTCTAAACATGAAATTGCCATTTACTCGAAAACTACGGATGGCACAGATGAACCAATTACATGTACGTGTTGAGGACGACGTGCCTTACACCATGATATCAACCGGGACGCGCTATCATTCTTAATTTGGAAATTATAGCCATTTGGGTGAAAAACGAAAAAACGTCTCAAAAGGCCTAATACGCACCTTTTTACCTCTAAACATGAAATTGCCATTTACTCGAAAACTACGGATGGCACAGATGAACCAATTACATGTACGTGTTGAGGACGACGTGCCTTACACCATGATATCAACCGGGACGCGCTATCATTCTTAATTTGGAAATTATAGCCATTTGGGTGAAAAACGAAAAAACCGTCTCAAAAGGCCTAATACGCGCCTTTTTACCTCTAAACATGAAATTGCCATTTACTCGAAAACTACGGATGGCACAGATGAACCAATTACATGTACGTGTTGAGGACGACGTGCCTTACACCATGATATCAACCGGGACGCGCTATCATTCTTAATTTGGAAATTATAGCCATTTGGGTGAAAAACGAAAAAACGTCTCAAAAGGCCTAATACGCACCTATTTTACCTCTAAACATGAAATTGCCATTTACTCGAAAACTACGGATGGCACAGATGAACCAATTACATGTACGTGTTGAGGACGACGTGCCTTACACCATGATATCAACCGGACGCGCTATCATTCTTAATTTGGAAATTATAGCCATTTGGGTGAAAAACGAAAAAACGTCTCAAAAGGCCTAATACGCGCCTTTTTACCTCTAAACATGAAATTGCCATTTACTCGAAAACTACGGATGGCACAGATGAACCAATTACATGTACGTGTTGAGGACGACGTGCCTTACACCATGATATCAACCGGGACGCGCTATCATTCTTAATTTGGAAATTATAGCCATTTGGGTGAAAAACGAAAAAACGTCTCAAAAGGCCTAATACGCGCCTTTTTCACCTCTAAACATGAAATTGCCATTTACTCGAAAACTACGGATGGCACAGATGAACCAATTACATGTACGTGTTGAGGACGACGTGCCTTACACCATGATATCAACCGGGACGCGCTATCATTCTTAATTTGGAAATTATAGCCATTTGGGTGAAAAACGAAAAAACGTCTCAAAAGGCCTAATACGCGCCTTTTTCACCTCTAAACATGAAATTGCCATTTACTCGAAAACTACGGATGGCACAGATGAACCAATTACATGTACGTGTTGAGGACGACGTGCCTTACACCATGATATCAACCGGGACGCGCTATCATTCTTAATTTGGAAATTATAGCCATTTGGGTGAAAAACGAAAAAACGTCTCAAAAGGCCTAATACGCGCCTTTTTACCTCTAAACATGAAATTGCCATTTACTCGAAAACTACGGATGGCACAGATGAACCAATTACATGTACGTGTTGAGGACGACGTGCCTTACACCATGATATCAACCGGGACGCGCTATCATTCTTAATTTGGAAATTATAGCCATTTGGGTGAAAAACGAAAAAACGTCTCAAAAGGCCTAATACGCGCCTTTTTACCTCTAAACATGAAATTGCCATTTACTCGAAAACTACGGATGGCACAGATGAACCAATTACATGTACGTGTTGAGGACGACGTGCCTTACACCATGATATCAACCGGGACGCGCTATCATTCTTAATTTGGAAATTATAGCCATTTGGGTGAAAAACGAAAAAACGTCTCAAAAGGCCTAATACGCGCCTTTTCACCTCTAAACATGAAATTGCCATTTACTCGAAAACTACGGATGGCACAGATGAACCAATTACATGTACGTGTTGAGGACGACGTGCCTTACACCATGATATCAACCGGGACGCGCTATCATTCTTAATTTGGAAATTATAGCCATTTGGGTGAAAAACGAAAAAACGTCTCAAAAGGCCTAATACGCGCCTTTTTCACCTCTAAACATGAAATTGCCATTTACTCGAAAACTACGGATGGCACAGATGAACCAATTACATGTACGTGTTGAGGACGACGTGCCTTACACCATGATATCAACCGGGACGCGCTATCATTCTTAATTTGGAAATTATAGCCATTTGGGTGAAAAACGAAAAAACGTCTCAAAAGGCCTAATACGCGCCTTTTTACCTCTAAACATGAAATTGCCATTTACTCGAAAACTACGGATGGCACAGATGAACCAATTACATGTACGTGTTGAGGACGACGTGCCTTACACCATGATATCAACCGGGACGCGCTATCATTCTTAATTTGGAAATTATAGCCATTTGGGTGAAAAACGAAAAAACGTCTCAAAAGGCCTAATACGCGCCTTTTTACCTCTAAACATGAAATTGCCATTTACTCGAAAACTACGGATGGCACAGATGAACCAATTACATGTACGTGTTGAGGACGACGTGCCTTACACCATGATATCAACCGGGACGCGCTATCATTCTTAATTTGGAAATTATAGCCATTTGGGTGAAAAACGAAAAAACGTCTCAAAAGGCCTAATACGCGCCTTTTTACCTCTAAACATGAAATTGCCATTTACTCGAAAACTACGGATGGCACAGATGAACCAATTACATGTACGTGTTGAGGACGACGTGCCTTACACCATGATATCAACCGGGACGCGCTATCATTCTTAATTTGGAAATTATAGCCATTTGGGTGAAAAACGAAAAAACGTCTCAAAAGGCCTAATACGCGCCTTTTTCACCTCTAAACATGAAATTGCCATTTACTCGAAAACTACGGATGGCACAGATGAACCAATTACATGTACGTGTTGAGGACGACGTGCCTTACACCATGATATCAACCGGGACGCGCTATCATTCTTAATTTGGAAATTATAGCCATTTGGGTGAAAAACGAAAAAACGTCTCAAAAGGCCTAATACGCGCCTTTTTCACCTCTAAACATGAAATTGCCATTTACTCGAAAACTACGGATGGCACAGATGAACCAATTACATGTACGTGTTGAGGACGACGTGCCTTACACCATGATATCAACCGGGACGCGCTATCATTCTTAATTTGGAAATTATAGCCATTTGGGTGAAAAACGAAAAAACGTCTCAAAAGGCCTAATACGCGCCACCTCTAAACATGAAATTGCCATTTACTCGAAAACTACGGATGGCACAGATGAACCAATTACATGTACGTGTTGAGGACGACGTGCCTTACACCATGATATCAACCGGGACGCGCTATCATTCTTAATTTGGAAATTATAGCCATTTGGGTGAAAAACGAAAAAACGTCTCAAAAGGCCTAATACGCGCCTTTTTCACCTCTAAACATGAAATTGCCATTTACTCGAAAACTACGGATGGCACAGATGAACCAATTACATGTACGTGTTGAGGACGACGTGCCTTACACCATGATATCAACCGGGACGCGCTATCATTCTTAATTTGGAAATTATAGCCATTTGGGTGAAAAACGAAAAAAACGTCTCAAAAGGCCTAATACGCGCCTTTTTCACCTCTAAACATGAAATTGCCATTTACTCGAAAACTACGGATGGCACAGATGAACCAATTACATGTACGTGTTGAGGACGACGTGCCTTACACCATGATATCAACCGGGACGCGCTATCATTCTTAATTTGGAAATTATAGCCATTTGGGTGAAAAACGAAAAAACGTCTCAAAAGGCCTAATACGCGCCTTTTTCACCTCTAAACATGAAATTGCCATTTACTCGAAAACTACGGATGGCACAGATGAACCAATTACATGTACGTGTTGAGGACGACGTGCCTTACACCATGATATCAACCGGGACGCGCTATCATTCTTAATTTGGAAATTATAGCCATTTGGGTGAAAAACGAAAAAACGTCTCAAAAGGCCTAATACGCGCCTTTTCACCTCTAAACATGAAATTGCCATTTACTCGAAAACTACGGATGGCACAGATGAACCAATTACATGTACGTGTTGAGGACGACGTGCCTTACACCATGATATCAACCGGGACGCGCTATCATTCTTAATTTGGAAATTATAGCCATTTGGGTGAAAAACGAAAAAACGTCTCAAAAGGCCTAATACGCGCCTTTTTCACCTCTAAACATGAAATTGCCATTTACTCGAAAACTACGGATGGCACAGATGAACCAATTACATGTACGTGTTGAGGACGACGTGCCTTACACCATGATATCAACCGGGACGCGCTATCATTCTTAATTTGGAAATTATAGCCATTTGGGTGAAAAACGAAAAAACGTCTCAAAAGGCCTAATACGCGCCTTTTCACCTCTAAACATGAAATTGCCATTTACTCGAAAACTACGGATGGCACAGATGAACCAATTACATGTACGTGTTGAGGACGACGTGCCTTACACCATGATATCAACCGGACGCTATCATTCTTAATTTGGAAATTATAGCCATTTGGGTGAAAAACGAAAAAACGTCTCAAAAGGCCTAATACGCGCCTTTTTCACCTCTAAACATGAAATTGCCATTTACTCGAAAACTACGGATGGCACAGATGAACCAATTACATGTACGTGTTGAGGACGACGTGCCTTACACCATGATATCAACCGGGACGCGCTATCATTCTTAATTTGGAAATTATAGCCATTTGGGTGAAAAACGAAAAAACGTCTCAAAAGGCCTAATACGCGCCTAAAACCTCTATAAATTTGCCATTTACTCGAAAACTACGGATGGCACAGATGAACCAATTACATGTACGTGTTGAGGACGACGTGCCTTACACCATGATATCAACCGGGACGCGCTATCATTCTTAATTTGGAAATTATAGCCATTTGGGTGAAAAACGAAAAAACGTCTCAAAAGGCCTAATACGCGCCTTTTTTTAACTCTAAAACATGAAATTGCCATTTACTCGAAAACTACGGATGGCACAGATGAACCAATTACATGTACGTGTTGAGGACGACGTGCCTTACACCATGATATCAACCGGGACGCGCTATCATTCTTAATTTGGAAATTATAGCCATTTGGGTGAAAAACGAAAAAACGTCTCAAAAGGCCTAATACGCGCCTTTCTCACCTCTAAACATGAAATTGCCATTTACTCGAAAACTACGGATGGCACAGATGAACCAATTACATGTACGTGTTGAGGACGACGTGCCTTACACCATGATATCAACCGGGACGCGCTATCATTCTTAATTTGGAAATTATAGCCATTTGGGTGAAAAACGAAAAAAACGTCTCAAAAGGCCTAATACGCGCCTTTTTCACCTCTAAACATGAAATTGCCATTTACTCGAAAACTACGGATGGCACAGATGAACCAATTACATGTACGTGTTGAGGACGACGTGCCTTACACCATGATATCAACCGGGACGCGCTATCATTCTTAATTTGGAAATTATAGCCATTTGGGTGAAAAACGAAAAAACGTCTCAAAAGGCCTAATACGCGCCTTTTTCACCTCTAAACATGAAATTGCCATTTACTCGAAAACTACGGATGGCACAGATGAACCAATTACATGTACGTGTTGAGGACGACGTGCCTTACACCATGATATCAACCGGGACGCGCTATCATTCTTAATTTGGAAATTATAGCCATTTGGGTGAAAAACGAAAAAACGTCTCAAAAGGCCTAATACGCGCCTTTTCACCTCTAAACATGAAATTGCCATTTACTCGAAAACTACGGATGGCACAGATGAACCAATTACATGTACGTGTTGAGGACGACGTGCCTTACACCATGATATCAACCGGGACGCGCTATCATTCTTAATTTGGAAATTATAGCCATTTGGGTGAAAAACGAAAAAACGTCTCAAAAGGCCTAATACGCGCCTTTTTCACCTCTAAACATGAAATTGCCATTTACTCGAAAACTACGGATGGCACAGATGAACCAATTACATGTACGTGTTGAGGACGACGTGCCTTACACCATGATATCAACCGGGACGCGCTATCATTCTTAATTTGGAAATTATAGCCATTTGGGTGAAAAACGAAAAAACGTCTCAAAAGGCCTAATACGCGCCTTTTCACCTCTAAACATGAAATTGCCATTTACTCGAAAACTACGGATGGCACAGATGAACCAATTACATGTACGTGTTGAGGACGACGTGCCTTACACCATGATATCAACCGGGACGCGCTATCATTCTTAATTTGGAAATTATAGCCATTTGGGTGAAAAACGAAAAAAACGTCTCAAAAGGCCTAATACGCGCCTTTTTCACCTCTAAACATGAAATTGCCATTTACTCGAAAACTACGGATGGCACAGATGAACCAATTACATGTACGTGTTGAGGACGACGTGCCTTACACCATGATATCAACCGGGACGCGCTATCATTCTTAATTTGGAAATTATAGCCATTTGGGTGAAAAACGAAAAAAACGTCTCAAAAGGCCTAATACGCGCCTTTCTCACCTCTAAACATGAAATTGCCATTTACTCGAAAACTACGGATGGCACAGATGAACCAATTACATGTACGTGTTGAGGACGACGTGCCTTACACCATGATATCAACCGGGACGCGCTATCATTCTTAATTTGGAAATTATAGCCATTTGGGTGAAAAACGAAAAAAACGTCTCAAAAGGCCTAATACGCGCCTTTTTCACCTCTAAACATGAAATTGCCATTTACTCGAAAACTACGGATGGCACAGATGAACCAATTACATGTACGTGTTGAGGACGACGTGCCTTACACCATGATATCAACCGGGACGCGCTATCATTCTTAATTTGGAAATTATAGCCATTTGGGTGAAAAACGAAAAAACGTCTCAAAAGGCCTAATACGCGCCTTTTTCACCTCTAAACATGAAATTGCCATTTACTCGAAAACTACGGATGGCACAGATGAACCAATTACATGTACGTGTTGAGGACGACGTGCCTTACACCATGATATCAACCGGGACGCGCTATCATTCTTAATTTGGAAATTATAGCCATTTGGGTGAAAAACGAAAAAAACGTCTCAAAAGGCCTAATACGCGCCTTTTTCACCTCTAAACATGAAATTGCCATTTACTCGAAAACTACGGATGGCACAGATGAACCAATTACATGTACGTGTTGAGGACGACGTGCCTTACACCATGATATCAACCGGGACGCGCTATCATTCTTAATTTGGAAATTATAGCCATTTGGGTGAAAAACGAAAAAACGTCTCAAAAGGCCTAATACGCGCCTTTTCACCTCTAAACATGAAATTGCCATTTACTCGAAAACTACGGATGGCACAGATGAACCAATTACATGTACGTGTTGAGGACGACGTGCCTTACACCATGATATCAACCGGGACGCGCTATCATTCTTAATTTGGAAATTATAGCCATTTGGGTGAAAAACGAAAAAACGTCTCAAAAGGCCTAATACGCGCCTTTTCACCTCTAAACATGAAATTGCCATTTACTCGAAAACTACGGATGGCACAGATGAACCAATTACATGTACGTGTTGAGGACGACGTGCCTTACACCATGATATCAACCGGGACGCGCTATCATTCTTAATTTGGAAATTATAGCCATTTGGGTGAAAAACGAAAAAACGTCTCAAAAGGCCTAATACGCGCCTTTTTCACCTCTAAACATGAAATTGCCATTTACTCGAAAACTACGGATGGCACAGATGAACCAATTACATGTACGTGTTGAGGACGACGTGCCTTACACCATGATATCAACCGGGACGCGCTATCATTCTTAATTTGGAAATTATAGCCATTTGGGTGAAAAACGAAAAAACGTCTCAAAAGGCCTAATACGCGCCTTTTCACCTCTAAACATGAAATTGCCATTTACTCGAAAACTACGGATGGCACAGATGAACCAATTACATGTACGTGTTGAGGACGACGTGCCTTACACCATGATATCAACCGGGACGCGCTATCATTCTTAATTTGGAAATTATAGCCATTTGGGTGAAAAACGAAAAAACGTCTCAAAAGGCCTAATACGCGCCTTTTTCACCTCTAAACATGAAATTGCCATTTACTCGAAAACTACGGATGGCACAGATGAACCAATTACATGTACGTGTTGAGGACGACGTGCCTTACACCATGATATCAACCGGGACGCGCTATCATTCTTAATTTGGAAATTATAGCCATTTGGGTGAAAAACGAAAAAAACGTCTCAAAAGGCCTAATACGCGCCTTTTTCACCTCTAAACATGAAATTGCCATTTACTCGAAAACTACGGATGGCACAGATGAACCAATTACATGTACGTGTTGAGGACGACGTGCCTTACACCATGATATCAACCGGGACGCGCTATCATTCTTAATTTGGAAATTATAGCCATTTGGGTGAAAAACGAAAAAACGTCTCAAAAGGCCTAATACGCGCCTTTTCACCTCTAAACATGAAATTGCCATTTACTCGAAAACTACGGATGGCACAGATGAACCAATTACATGTACGTGTTGAGGACGACGTGCCTTACACCATGATATCAACCGGGACGCGCTATCATTCTTAATTTGGAAATTATAGCCATTTGGGTGAAAAACGAAAAAACGTCTCAAAAGGCCTAATACGCGCCTTTTCACCTCTAAACATGAAATTGCCATTTACTCGAAAACTACGGATGGCACAGATGAACCAATTACATGTACGTGTTGAGGACGACGTGCCTTACACCATGATATCAACCGGGACGCGCTATCATTCTTAATTTGGAAATTATAGCCATTTGGGTGAAAAACGAAAAAAACGTCTCAAAAGGCCTAATACGCGCCTTTTTCACCTCTAAACATGAAATTGCCATTTACTCGAAAACTACGGATGGCACAGATGAACCAATTACATGTACGTGTTGAGGACGACGTGCCTTACACCATGATATCAACCGGGACGCGCTATCATTCTTAATTTGGAAATTATAGCCATTTGGGTGAAAAACGAAAAAAACGTCTCAAAAGGCCTAATACGCGCCTTTTTCACCTCTAAACATGAAATTGCCATTTACTCGAAAACTACGGATGGCACAGATGAACCAATTACATGTACGTGTTGAGGACGACGTGCCTTACACCATGATATCAACCGGGACGCGCTATCATTCTTAATTTGGAAATTATAGCCATTTGGGTGAAAAACGAAAAAAACGTCTCAAAAGGCCTAATACGCGCCTTTCTCACCTCTAAACATGAAATTGCCATTTACTCGAAAACTACGGATGGCACAGATGAACCAATTACATGTACGTGTTGAGGACGACGTGCCTTACACCATGATATCAACCGGGACGCGCTATCATTCTTAATTTGGAAATTATAGCCATTTGGGTGAAAAACGAAAAAACGTCTCAAAAGGCCTAATACGCGCCTTTTCACCTCTAAACATGAAATTGCCATTTACTCGAAAACTACGGATGGCACAGATGAACCAATTACATGTACGTGTTGAGGACGACGTGCCTTACACCATGATATCAACCGGGACGCGCTATCATTCTTAATTTGGAAATTATAGCCATTTGGGTGAAAAACGAAAAAACGTCTCAAAAGGCCTAATACGCGCCTTTTTCACCTCTAAACATGAAATTGCCATTTACTCGAAAACTACGGATGGCACAGATGAACCAATTACATGTACGTGTTGAGGACGACGTGCCTTACACCATGATATCAACCGGGACGCGCTATCATTCTTAATTTGGAAATTATAGCCATTTGGGTGAAAAACGAAAAAACGTCTCAAAAGGCCTAATACGCGCCTTTTTCACCTCTAAACATGAAATTGCCATTTACTCGAAAACTACGGATGGCACAGATGAACCAATTACATGTACGTGTTGAGGACGACGTGCCTTACACCATGATATCAACCGGGACGCGCTATCATTCTTAATTTGGAAATTATAGCCATTTGGGTGAAAAACGAAAAAAACGTCTCAAAAGGCCTAATACGCGCCTTTTTCACCTCTAAACATGAAATTGCCATTTACTCGAAAACTACGGATGGCACAGATGAACCAATTACATGTACGTGTTGAGGACGACGTGCCTTACACCATGATATCAACCGGGACGCGCTATCATTCTTAATTTGGAAATTATAGCCATTTGGGTGAAAAACGAAAAAACGTCTCAAAAGGCCTAATACGCGCCTTTCTCACCTCTAAACATGAAATTGCCATTTACTCGAAAACTACGGATGGCACAGATGAACCAATTACATGTACGTGTTGAGGACGACGTGCCTTACACCATGATATCAACCGGGACGCGCTATCATTCTTAATTTGGAAATTATAGCCATTTGGGTGAAAAACGAAAAAAACGTCTCAAAAGGCCTAATACGCGCCTTTTTCACCTCTAAACATGAAATTGCCATTTACTCGAAAACTACGGATGGCACAGATGAACCAATTACATGTACGTGTTGAGGACGACGTGCCTTACACCATGATATCAACCGGGACGCGCTATCATTCTTAATTTGGAAATTATAGCCATTTGGGTGAAAAACGAAAAAAACGTCTCAAAAGGCCTAATACGCGCCTTTTTCACCTCTAAACATGAAATTGCCATTTACTCGAAAACTACGGATGGCACAGATGAACCAATTACATGTACGTGTTGAGGACGACGTGCCTTACACCATGATATCAACCGGGACGCGCTATCATTCTTAATTTGGAAATTATAGCCATTTGGGTGAAAAACGAAAAAAACGTCTCAAAAGGCCTAATACGCGCCTTTTTCACCTCTAAACATGAAATTGCCATTTACTCGAAAACTACGGATGGCACAGATGAACCAATTACATGTACGTGTTGAGGACGACGTGCCTTACACCATGATATCAACCGGGACGCGCTATCATTCTTAATTTGGAAATTATAGCCATTTGGGTGAAAAACGAAAAAACGTCTCAAAAGGCCTAATACGCGCCTTTTTCACCTCTAAACATGAAATTGCCATTTACTCGAAAACTACGGATGGCACAGATGAACCAATTACATGTACGTGTTGAGGACGACGTGCCTTACACCATGATATCAACCGGGACGCGCTATCATTCTTAATTTGGAAATTATAGCCATTTGGGTGAAAAACGAAAAAACGTCTCAAAAGGCCTAATACGCGCCTTTTTCACCTCTAAACATGAAATTGCCATTTACTCGAAAACTACGGATGGCACAGATGAACCAATTACATGTACGTGTTGAGGACGACGTGCCTTACACCATGATATCAACCGGGACGCGCTATCATTCTTAATTTGGAAATTATAGCCATTTGGGTGAAAAACGAACAAAACGTCTCAAAAGGCCTAATACGCGCCTTTTTCACCTCTAAACATGAAATTGCCATTTACTCGAAAACTACGGATGGCACAGATGAACCAATTACATGTACGTGTTGAGGACGACGTGCCTTACACCATGATATCAACCGGGACGCGCTATCATTCTTAATTTGGAAATTATAGCCATTTGGGTGAAAAACGAAAAAAACGTCTCAAAAGGCCTAATACGCGCCTTTTTCACCTCTAAACATGAAATTGCCATTTACTCGAAAACTACGGATGGCACAGATGAACCAATTACATGTACGTGTTGAGGACGACGTGCCTTACACCATGATATCAACCGGGACGCGCTATCATTCTTAATTTGGAAATTATAGCCATTTGGGTGAAAAACGAAAAAACGTCTCAAAAGGCCTAATACGCGCCTTCTCACCTCTAAACATGAAATTGCCATTTACTCGAAAACTACGGATGGCACAGATGAACCAATTACATGTACGTGTTGAGGACGACGTGCCTTACACCATGATATCAACCGGGACGCGCTATCATTCTTAATTTGGAAATTATAGCCATTTGGGTGAAAAACGAAAAAACGTCTCAAAAGGCCTAATACGCGCCTTTTTCACCTCTAAACATGAAATTGCCATTTACTCGAAAACTACGGATGGCACAGATGAACCAATTACATGTACGTGTTGAGGACGACGTGCCTTACACCATGATATCAACCGGACGCGCTATCATTCTTAATTTGGAAATTATAGCCATTTGGGTGAAAAACGAAAAAACGTCTCAAAAGGCCTAATACGCGCCTTTTTCACCTCTAAACATGAAATTGCCATTTACTCGAAAACTACGGATGGCACAGATGAACCAATTACATGTACGTGTTGAGGACGACGTGCCTTACACCATGATATCAACCGGGACGCGCTATCATTCTTAATTTGGAAATTATAGCCATTTGGGTGAAAAACGAAAAAACGTCTCAAAAGGCCTAATACGCGCCTTTTTCACCTCTAAACATGAAATTGCCATTTACTCGAAAACTACGGATGGCACAGATGAACCAATTACATGTACGTGTTGAGGACGACGTGCCTTACACCATGATATCAACCGGGACGCGCTATCATTCTTAATTTGGAAATTATAGCCATTTGGGTGAAAAACGAAAAAACGTCTCAAAAGGCCTAATACGCACCTATTTTACCTCTAAACATGAAATTGCCATTTACTCGAAAACTACGGATGGCACAGATGAACCAATTACATGTACGTGTTGAGGACGACGTGCCTTACACCATGATATCAACCGGGACGCGCTATCATTCTTAATTTGGAAATTATAGCCATTTGGGTGAAAAACGAAAAAACGTCTCAAAAGGCCTAATACGCGCCTTTTTCACCTCTAAACATGAAATTGCCATTTACTCGAAAACTACGGATGGCACAGATGAACCAATTACATGTACGTGTTGAGGACGACGTGCCTTACACCATGATATCAACCGGGACGCGCTATCATTCTTAATTTGGAAATTATAGCCATTTGGGTGAAAAACGAAAAAACGTCTCAAAAGGCCTAATACGCGCCTTTTTACCTCTAAACATGAAATTGCCATTTACTCGAAAACTACGGATGGCACAGATGAACCAATTACATGTACGTGTTGAGGACGACGTGCCTTACACCATGATATCAACCGGGACGCGCTATCATTCTTAATTTGGAAATTATAGCCATTTGGGTGAAAAACGAAAAAACGTCTCAAAAGGCCTAATACGCGCCTTTTTCACCTCTAAACATGAAATTGCCATTTACTCGAAAACTACGGATGGCACAGATGAACCAATTACATGTACGTGTTGAGGACGACGTGCCTTACACCATGATATCAACCGGGACGCGCTATCATTCTTAATTTGGAAATTATAGCCATTTGGGTGAAAAACGAAAAAACGTCTCAAAAGGCCTAATACGCGCCTTTTCACCTCTAAACATGAAATTGCCATTTACTCGAAAACTACGGATGGCACAGATGAACCAATTACATGTACGTGTTGAGGACGACGTGCCTTACACCATGATATCAACCGGGACGCGCTATCATTCTTAATTTGGAAATTATAGCCATTTGGGTGAAAAACGAAAAAACGTCTCAAAAGGCCTAATACGCGCCTTTTTCACCTCTAAACATGAAATTGCCATTTACTCGAAAACTACGGATGGCACAGATGAACCAATTACATGTACGTGTTGAGGACGACGTGCCTTACACCATGATATCAACCGGGACGCGCTATCATTCTTAATTTGGAAATTATAGCCATTTGGGTGAAAAACGAAAAAACGTCTCAAAAGGCCTAATACGCGCCTTTTTACCTCTAAACATGAAATTGCCATTTACTCGAAAACTACGGATGGCACAGATGAACCAATTACATGTACGTGTTGAGGACGACGTGCCTTACACCATGATATCAACCGGGACGCTATCATTCTTAATTTGGAAATTATAGCCATTTGGGTGAAAAACGAAAAAACGTCTCAAAAGGCCTAATACGCGCCTTTTTACCTCTAAACATGAAATTGCCATTTACTCGAAAACTACGGATGGCACAGATGAACCAATTACATGTACGTGTTGAGGACGACGTGCCTTACACCATGATATCAACCGGGACGCGCTATCATTCTTAATTTGGAAATTATAGCCATTTGGGTGAAAAACGAAAAAACGTCTCAAAAGGCCTAATACGCGCCTTTTTCACCTCTAAAACATGAAATTGCCATTTACTCGAAAACTACGGATGGCACAGATGAACCAATTACATGTACGTGTTGAGGACGACGTGCCTTACACCATGATATCAACCGGGACGCGCTATCATTCTTAATTTGGAAATTATAGCCATTTGGGTGAAAAACGAAAAAAACGTCTCAAAAGGCCTAATACGCGCCTTTTTCACCTCTAAAACATGAAATTGCCATTTACTCGAAAACTACGGATGGCACAGATGAACCAATTACATGTACGTGTTGAGGACGACGTGCCTTACACCATGATATCAACCGGGACGCGCTATCATTCTTAATTTGGAAATTATAGCCATTTGGGTGAAAAACGAAAAAAACGTCTCAAAAGGCCTAATACGCGCCTTTTTTACCTCTAAAACATGAAATTGCCATTTACTCGAAAACTACGGATGGCACAGATGAACCAATTACATGTACGTGTTGAGGACGACGTGCCTTACACCATGATATCAACCGGACGCGCTATCATTCTTAATTTGGAAATTATAGCCATTTGGGTGAAAAACGAAAAAAACGTCTCAAAAGGCCTAATACGCGCCTTTTTTACCTCTAAAACATGAAATTGCCATTTACTCGAAAACTACGGATGGCACAGATGAACCAATTACATGTACGTGTTGAGGACGACGTGCCTTACACCATGATATCAACCGGGACGCGCTATCATTCTTAATTTGGAAATTATAGCCATTTGGGTGAAAAACGAAAAAACGTCTCAAAAGGCCTAATACGCGCCTTTTTACCTCTAAACATGAAATTGCCATTTACTCGAAAACTACGGATGGCACAGATGAACCAATTACATGTACGTGTTGAGGACGACGTGCCTTACACCATGATATCAACCGGGACGCGCTATCATTCTTAATTTGGAAATTATAGCCATTTGGGTGAAAAACGAAAAAACGTCTCAAAAGGCCTAATACGCGCCTTTTTCACCTCTAAACATGAAATTGCCATTTACTCGAAAACTACGGATGGCACAGATGAACCAATTACATGTACGTGTTGAGGACGACGTGCCTTACACCATGATATCAACCGGGACGCGCTATCATTCTTAATTTGGAAATTATAGCCATTTGGGTGAAAAACGAAAAAACGTCTCAAAAGGCCTAATACGCGCCTTTTTACCTCTAAACATGAAATTGCCATTTACTCGAAAACTACGGATGGCACAGATGAACCAATTACATGTACGTGTTGAGGACGACGTGCCTTACACCATGATATCAACCGGGACGCGCTATCATTCTTAATTTGGAAATTATAGCCATTTGGGTGAAAAACGAAAAAACGTCTCAAAAGGCCTAATACGCGCCTTTTTCACCTCTAAACATGAAATTGCCATTTACTCGAAAACTACGGATGGCACAGATGAACCAATTACATGTACGTGTTGAGGACGACGTGCCTTACACCATGATATCAACCGGGACGCGCTATCATTCTTAATTTGGAAATTATAGCCATTTGGGTGAAAAACGAAAAAAACGTCTCAAAAGGCCTAATACGCGCCTTTTTCACCTCTAAACATGAAATTGCCATTTACTCGAAAACTACGGATGGCACAGATGAACCAATTACATGTACGTGTTGAGGACGACGTGCCTTACACCATGATATCAACCGGGACGCGCTATCATTCTTAATTTGGAAATTATAGCCATTTGGGTGAAAAACGAAAAAACGTCTCAAAAGGCCTAATACGCGCCTTTTTACCTCTAAACATGAAATTGCCATTTACTCGAAAACTACGGATGGCACAGATGAACCAATTACATGTACGTGTTGAGGACGACGTGCCTTACACCATGATATCAACCGGGACGCGCTATCATTCTTAATTTGGAAATTATAGCCATTTGGGTGAAAAACGAAAAAAACGTCTCAAAAGGCCTAATACGCGCCTTTTTCACCTCTAAACATGAAATTGCCATTTACTCGAAAACTACGGATGGCACAGATGAACCAATTACATGTACGTGTTGAGGACGACGTGCCTTACACCATGATATCAACCGGGACGCGCTATCATTCTTAATTTGGAAATTATAGCCATTTGGGTGAAAAACGAAAAAACGTCTCAAAAGGCCTAATACGCGCCTTTTTCACCTCTAAACATGAAATTGCCATTTACTCGAAAACTACGGATGGCACAGATGAACCAATTACATGTACGTGTTGAGGACGACGTGCCTTACACCATGATATCAACCGGGAAGCGCTATCATTCTTAATTTGGAAATTATAGCCATTTGGGTGAAAAACGAAAAAAACGTCTCAAAAGGCCTAATACGCGCCTTTTTACCTCTAAACATGAAATTGCCATTTACTCGAAAACTACGGATGGCACAGATGAACCAATTACATGTACGTGTTGAGGACGACGTGCCTTACACCATGATATCAACCGGGAGGGCGCTATCATTCTTAATTTGGAAATTATAACCATTTGGGTGAAAAACGAAAAAACGTCTCAAAAGGCCTAATACGCGCCTTTTTCACCTCTAAACATGAAATTGCCATTTACTCGAAAACTACGGATGGCACAGATGAACCAATTACATGTACGTGTTGAGGACGACGTGCCTTACACCATGATATCAACCGGGACGCGCTATCATTCTTAATTTGGAAATTATAGCCATTTGGGTGAAAAACGAAAAAACGTCTCAAAAGGCCTAATACGCGCCTTTTTCACCTCTAAAACATGAAATTGCCATTTACTCGAAAACTACGGATGGCACAGATGAACCAATTACATGTACGTGTTGAGGACGACGTGCCTTACACCATGATATCAACCGGGACGCGCTATCATTCTTAATTTGGAAATTATAGCCATTTGGGTGAAAAACGAAAAAACGTCTCAAAAGGCCTAATACGCGCCTTTTTCACCTCTAAACATGAAATTGCCATTTACTCGAAAACTACGGATGGCACAGATGAACCAATTACATGTACGTGTTGAGGACGACGTGCCTTACACCATGATATCAACCGACGCGCTATCATTCTTAATTTGGAAATTATAGCCATTTGGGTGAAAAACGAAAAAACGTCTCAAAAGGCCTAATACGCGCCTTTTTACCTCTAAACATGAAATTGCCATTTACTCGAAAACTACGGATGGCACAGATGAACCAATTACATGTACGTGTTGAGGACGACGTGCCTTACACCATGATATCAACCGGACGCGCTATCATTCTTAATTTGGAAATTATAGCCATTTGGGTGAAAAACGAAAAAAACGTCTCAAAAGGCCTAATACGCGCCTTTTTCACCTCTAAACATGAAATTGCCATTTACTCGAAAACTACGGATGGCACAGATGAACCAATTACATGTACGTGTTGAGGACGACGTGCCTTACACCATGATATCAACCGGACGCGCTATCATTCTTAATTTGGAAATTATAGCCATTTGGGTGAAAAACGAAAAAACGTCTCAAAAGGCCTAATACGCGCCTTTTTCACCTCTAAACATGAAATTGCCATTTACTCGAAAACTACGGATGGCACAGATGAACCAATTACATGTACGTGTTGAGGACGACGTGCCTTACACCATGATATCAACCGGGGCGCTATCATTCTTAATTTGGAAATTATAGCCATTTGGGTGAAAAACGAAAAAACGTCTCAAAAGGCCTAATACGCGCCTTTTTTACCTCTAAAACATGAAATTGCCATTTACTCGAAAACTACGGATGGCACAGATGAACCAATTACATGTACGTGTTGAGGACGACGTGCCTTACACCATGATATCAACCGGGACGCGCTATCATTCTTAATTTGGAAATTATAGCCATTTGGGTGAAAAACGAAAAAACGTCTCAAAAGGCCTAATACGCACCTATTTTACCTCTAAACATGAAATTGCCATTTACTCGAAAACTACGGATGGCACAGATGAACCAATTACATGTACGTGTTGAGGACGACGTGCCTTACACCATGATATCAACCGGGACGCGCTATCATTCTTAATTTGGAAATTATAGCCATTTGGGTGAAAAACGAAAAAACGTCTCAAAAGGCCTAATACGCGCCTTTTTACCTCTAAACATGAAATTGCCATTTACTCGAAAACTACGGATGGCACAGATGAACCAATTACATGTACGTGTTGAGGACGACGTGCCTTACACCATGATATCAACCGGACGCGCTATCATTCTTAATTTGGAAATTATAGCCATTTGGGTGAAAAACGAAAAAACGTCTCAAAAGGCCTAATACGCGCCTTTTCACCTCTAAACATGAAATTGCCATTTACTCGAAAACTACGGATGGCACAGATGAACCAATTACATGTACGTGTTGAGGACGACGTGCCTTACACCATGATATCAACCGGGACGCGCTATCATTCTTAATTTGGAAATTATAGCCATTTGGGTGAAAAACGAAAAAACGTCTCAAAAGGCCTAATACGCGCCTTTTTCACCTCTAAAACATGAAATTGCCATTTACTCGAAAACTACGGATGGCACAGATGAACCAATTACATGTACGTGTTGAGGACGACGTGCCTTACACCATGATATCAACCGGGACGCGCTATCATTCTTAATTTGGAAATTATAGCCATTTGGGTGAAAAACGAAAAAACGTCTCAAAAGGCCTAATACGCGCCTTTTTACCTCTAAACATGAAATTGCCATTTACTCGAAAACTACGGATGGCACAGATGAACCAATTACATGTACGTGTTGAGGACGACGTGCCTTACACCATGATATCAACCGGACGCGCTATCATTCTTAATTTGGAAATTATAGCCATTTGGGTGAAAAACGAAAAAAACGTCTCAAAAGGCCTAATACGCGCCTTTTTCACCTCTAAACATGAAATTGCCATTTACTCGAAAACTACGGATGGCACAGATGAACCAATTACATGTACGTGTTGAGGACGACGTGCCTTACACCATGATATCAACCGGGACGCGCTATCATTCTTAATTTGGAAATTATAGCCATTTGGGTGAAAAACGAAAAAAACGTCTCAAAAGGCCTAATACGCGCCTTTTTTACCTCTAAAACATGAAATTGCCATTTACTCGAAAACTACGGATGGCACAGATGAACCAATTACATGTACGTGTTGAGGACGACGTGCCTTACACCATGATATCAACCGGGACGCGCTATCATTCTTAATTTGGAAATTATAGCCATTTGGGTGAAAAACGAAAAAAACGTCTCAAAAGGCCTAATACGCGCCTTTTTCACCTCTAAACATGAAATTGCCATTTACTCGAAAACTACGGATGGCACAGATGAACCAATTACATGTACGTGTTGAGGACGACGTGCCTTACACCATGATATCAACCGGGACGCGCTATCATTCTTAATTTGGAAATTATAGCCATTTGGGTGAAAAACGAAAAAACGTCTCAAAAGGCCTAATACGCGCCTTTTTACCTCTAAACATGAAATTGCCATTTACTCGAAAACTACGGATGGCACAGATGAACCAATTACATGTACGTGTTGAGGACGACGTGCCTTACACCATGATATCAACCGGGACGCGCTATCATTCTTAATTTGGAAATTATAGCCATTTGGGTGAAAAACGAAAAAACGTCTCAAAAGGCCTAATACGCGCCTTTTTCACCTCTAAACATGAAATTGCCATTTACTCGAAAACTACGGATGGCACAGATGAACCAATTACATGTACGTGTTGAGGACGACGTGCCTTACACCATGATATCAACCGGGACGCGCTATCATTCTTAATTTGGAAATTATAGCCATTTGGGTGAAAAACGAAAAAACGTCTCAAAAGGCCTAATACGCGCCTTTTTACCTCTAAACATGAAATTGCCATTTACTCGAAAACTACGGATGGCACAGATGAACCAATTACATGTACGTGTTGAGGACGACGTGCCTTACACCATGATATCAACCGGGACGCGCTATCATTCTTAATTTGGAAATTATAGCCATTTGGGTGAAAAACGAAAAAACGTCTCAAAAGGCCTAATACGCGCCTTTTTCACCTCTAAACATGAAATTGCCATTTACTCGAAAACTACGGATGGCACAGATGAACCAATTACATGTACGTGTTGAGGACGACGTGCCTTACACCATGATATCAACCGGGACGCGCTATCATTCTTAATTTGGAAATTATAGCCATTTGGGTGAAAAACGAAAAAACGTCTCAAAAGGCCTAATACGCGCCTTTTTCACCTCTAAAACATGAAATTGCCATTTACTCGAAAACTACGGATGGCACAGATGAACCAATTACATGTACGTGTTGAGGACGACGTGCCTTACACCATGATATCAACCGGGACGCGCTATCATTCTTAATTTGGAAATTATAGCCATTTGGGTGAAAAACGAAAAAACGTCTCAAAAGGCCTAATACGCGCCTTTTTCACCTCTAAACATGAAATTGCCATTTACTCGAAAACTACGGATGGCACAGATGAACCAATTACATGTACGTGTTGAGGACGACGTGCCTTACACCATGATATCAACCGGGAAGCGCTATCATTCTTAATTTGGAAATTATAGCCATTTGGGTGAAAAACGAAAAAAACGTCTCAAAAGGCCTAATACGCGCCTTTTTCACCTCTAAACATGAAATTGCCATTTACTCGAAAACTACGGATGGCACAGATGAACCAATTACATGTACGTGTTGAGGACGACGTGCCTTACACCATGATATCAACCGGGACGCGCTATCATTCTTAATTTGGAAATTATAGCCATTTGGGTGAAAAACGAAAAAACGTCTCAAAAGGCCTAATACGCGCCTTTTTCACCTCTAAACATGAAATTGCCATTTACTCGAAAACTACGGATGGCACAGATGAACCAATTACATGTACGTGTTGAGGACGACGTGCCTTACACCATGATATCAACCGGGACGCGCTATCATTCTTAATTTGGAAATTATAGCCATTTGGGTGAAAAACGAAAAAAACGTCTCAAAAGGCCTAATACGCGCCTTTTTCACCTCTAAAACATGAAATTGCCATTTACTCGAAAACTACGGATGGCACAGATGAACCAATTACATGTACGTGTTGAGGACGACGTGCCTTACACCATGATATCAACCGGGAGCGCTATCATTCTTAATTTGGAAATTATAGCCATTTGGGTGAAAAACGAAAAAACGTCTCAAAAGGCCTAATACGCGCCTTTTTCACCTCTAAAACATGAAATTGCCATTTACTCGAAAACTACGGATGGCACAGATGAACCAATTACATGTACGTGTTGAGGACGACGTGCCTTACACCATGATATCAACCGGGACGCGCTATCATTCTTAATTTGGAAATTATAGCCATTTGGGTGAAAAACGAAAAAACGTCTCAAAAGGCCTAATACGCGCCTTTTTCACCTCTAAACATGAAATTGCCATTTACTCGAAAACTACGGATGGCACAGATGAACCAATTACATGTACGTGTTGAGGACGACGTGCCTTACACCATGATATCAACCGGAAGCGCTATCATTCTTAATTTGGAAATTATAGCCATTTGGGTGAAAAACGAAAAAACGTCTCAAAAGGCCTAATACGCGCCTTTTTCACCTCTAAACATGAAATTGCCATTTACTCGAAAACTACGGATGGCACAGATGAACCAATTACATGTACGTGTTGAGGACGACGTGCCTTACACCATGATATCAACCGGGACGCTATCATTCTTAATTTGGAAATTATAGCCATTTGGGTGAAAAACGAAAAAACGTCTCAAAAGGCCTAATACGCGCCTTTTTTACCTCTAAAACATGAAATTGCCATTTACTCGAAAACTACGGATGGCACAGATGAACCAATTACATGTACGTGTTGAGGACGACGTGCCTTACACCATGATATCAACCGGGACGCGCTATCATTCTTAATTTGGAAATTATAGCCATTTGGGTGAAAAACGAAAAAAACGTCTCAAAAGGCCTAATACGCGCCTTTTTTACCTCTAAAACATGAAATTGCCATTTACTCGAAAACTACGGATGGCACAGATGAACCAATTACATGTA
The DNA here is from genome assembly GCA_037976565.1 of Mesocentrotus franciscanus. Taxonomy (NCBI): domain Eukaryota; kingdom Metazoa; phylum Echinodermata; class Echinoidea; order Camarodonta; family Strongylocentrotidae; genus Mesocentrotus; species Mesocentrotus franciscanus. Next base: position 40,822,308 of record CP137670.1, read on the forward strand.
CGTGTTGAGGACGACGTGCCTTACACCATGATATCAACCGGGACGCGCTATCATTCTTAATTTGGAAATTATAGCCATTTGGGTGAAAAACGAAAAAACGTCTCAAAAGGCCTAATACGCGCCTTTTTCACCTCTAAAACATGAAATTGCCATTTACTCGAAAACTACGGATGGCACAGATGAACCAATTACATGTACGTGTTGAGGACGACGTGCCTTACACCATGATATCAACCGGGAAGCGCTATCATTCTTAATTTGGAAATTATAGCCATTTGGGTGAAAAACGAAAAAAACGTCTCAAAAGGCCTAATACGCGCCTTTTACCTCTAAAACATGAAATTGCCATTTACTCGAAAACTACGGATGGCACAGATGAACCAATTACATGTACGTGTTGAGGACGACGTGCCTTACACCATGATATCAACCGGGACGCGCTATCATTCTTAATTTGGAAATTATAGCCATTTGGGTGAAAAACGAAAAAAACGTCTCAAAAGGCCTAATACGCGCCTTTTTCACCTCTAAAACATGAAATTGCCATTTACTCGAAAACTACGGATGGCACAGATGAACCAATTACATGTACGTGTTGAGGACGACGTGCCTTACACCATGATATCAACCGGGACGCGCTATCATTCTTAATTTGGAAATTATAGCCATTTGGGTGAAAAACGAAAAAACGTCTCAAAGGCCTAATACGCGCCTTTTTTACCTCTAAAACATGAAATTGCCATTTACTCGAAAACTACGGATGGCACAGATGAACCAATTACATGTACGTGTTGAGGACGACGTGCCTTACACCATGATATCAACCGGGACGCGCTATCATTCTTAATTTGGAAATTATAGCCATTTGGGTGAAAAACGAAAAAACGTCTCAAAAGGCCTAATACGCGCCTTTTTCACCTCTAAACATGAAATTGCCATTTACTCGAAAACTACGGATGGCACAGATGAACCAATTACATGTACGTGTTGAGGACGACGTGCCTTACACCATGATATCAACCGGGACGCGCTATCATTCTTAATTTGGAAATTATAGCCATTTGGGTGAAAAACGAAAAAACGTCTCAAAAGGCCTAATACGCGCCTTTTCACCTCTAAAACATGAAATTGCCATTTACTCGAAAACTACGGATGGCACAGATGAACCAATTACATGTACGTGTTGAGGACGACGTGCCTTACACCATGATATCAACCGGGACGCTATCATTCTTAATTTGGAAATTATAGCCATTTGGGTGAAAAACGAAAAAACGTCTCAAAAGGCCTAATACGCGCCTTTTTCACCTCTAAACATGAAATTGCCATTTACTCGAAAACTACGGATGGCACAGATGAACCAATTACATGTACGTGTTGAGGACGACGTGCCTTACACCATGATATCAACCGGGGCGCTATCATTCTTAATTTGGAAATTATAGCCATTTGGGTGAAAAACGAAAAAACGTCTCAAAAGGCCTAATACGCGCCTTTTTTACCTCTAAAACATGAAATTGCCATTTACTCGAAAACTACGGATGGCACAGATGAACCAATTACATGTACGTGTTGAGGACGACGTGCCTTACACCATGATATCAACCGGGACGCGCTATCATTCTTAATTTGGAAATTATAGCCATTTGGGTGAAAAACGAAAAAAACGTCTCAAAAGGCCTAATACGCGCCTTTTTTACCTCTAAAACATGAAATTGCCATTTACTCGAAAACTACGGATGGCACAGATGAACCAATTACATGTACGTGTTGAGGACGACGTGCCTTACACCATGATATCAACCGGGACGCGCTATCATTCTTAATTTGGAAATTATAGCCATTTGGGTGAAAAACGAAAAAACGTCTCAAAAGGCCTAATACGCGCCTTTTTACCTCTAAACATGAAATTGCCATTTACTCGAAAACTACGGATGGCACAGATGAACCAATTACATGTACGTGTTGAGGACGACGTGCCTTACACCATGATATCAACCGGGACGCGCTATCATTCTTAATTTGGAAATTATAGCCATTTGGGTGAAAAACGAAAAAACGTCTCAAAAGGCCTAATACGCGCCTTTTTCACCTCTAAAACATGAAATTGCCATTTACTCGAAAACTACGGATGGCACAGATGAACCAATTACATGTACGTGTTGAGGACGACGTGCCTTACACCATGATATCAACCGGGACGCGCTATCATTCTTAATTTGGAAATTATAGCCATTTGGGTGAAAAACGAAAAAAACGTCTCAAAAGGCCTAATACGCGCCTTTTTTACCTCTAAAACATGAAATTGCCATTTACTCGAAAACTACGGATGGCACAGATGAACCAATTACATGTACGTGTTGAGGACGACGTGCCTTACACCATGATATCAACCGGGACGCGCTATCATTCTTAATTTGGAAATTATAGCCATTTGGGTGAAAAACGAAAAAAACGTCTCAAAAGGCCTAATACGCGCCTTTTTTACCTCTAAAACATGAAATTGCCATTTACTCGAAAACTACGGATGGCACAGATGAACCAATTACATGTACGTGTTGAGGACGACGTGCCTTACACCATGATATCAACCGGGACGCGCTATCATTCTTAATTTGGAAATTATAGCCATTTGGGTGAAAAACGAAAAAACGTCTCAAAAGGCCTAATACGCGCCTTTTTCACCTCTAAACATGAAATTGCCATTTACTCGAAAACTACGGATGGCACAGATGAACCAATTACATGTACGTGTTGAGGACGACGTGCCTTACACCATGATATCAACCGGGACGCGCTATCATTCTTAATTTGGAAATTATAGCCATTTGGGTGAAAAACGAAAAAAACGTCTCAAAAGGCCTAATACGCGCCTTTTTTACCTCTAAAACATGAAATTGCCATTTACTCGAAAACTACGGATGGCACAGATGAACCAATTACATGTACGTGTTGAGGACGACGTGCCTTACACCATGATATCAACCGGGACGCGCTATCATTCTTAATTTGGAAATTATAGCCATTTGGGTGAAAAACGAAAAAACGTCTCAAAAGGCCTAATACGCGCCTTTTTCACCTCTAAACATGAAATTGCCATTTACTCGAAAACTACGGATGGCACAGATGAACCAATTACATGTACGTGTTGAGGACGACGTGCCTTACACCATGATATCAACCGGAAAGCGCTATCATTCTTAATTTGGAAATTATAGCCATTTGGGTGAAAAACGAAAAAAACGTCTCAAAAGGCCTAATACGCGCCTTTTTCACCTCTAAACATGAAATTGCCATTTACTCGAAAACTACGGATGGCACAGATGAACCAATTACATGTACGTGTTGAGGACGACGTGCCTTACACCATGATATCAACCGGGACGCGCTATCATTCTTAATTTGGAAATTATAGCCATTTGGGTGAAAAACGAAAAAACGTCTCAAAAGGCCTAATACGCGCCTTTTTCACCTCTAAACATGAAATTGCCATTTACTCGAAAACTACGGATGGCACAGATGAACCAATTACATGTACGTGTTGAGGACGACGTGCCTTACACCATGATATCAACCGGGAGCGCTATCATTCTTAATTTGGAAATTATAGCCATTTGGGTGAAAAACGAAAAAACGTCTCAAAAGGCCTAATACGCGCCTTTTTTACCTCTAAAACATGAAATTGCCATTTACTCGAAAACTACGGATGGCACAGATGAACCAATTACATGTACGTGTTGAGGACGACGTGCCTTACACCATGATATCAACCGGGACGCGCTATCATTCTTAATTTGGAAATTATAGCCATTTGGGTGAAAAACGAAAAAACGTCTCAAAAGGCCTAATACGCGCCTTTTCACCTCTAAAACATGAAATTGCCATTTACTCGAAAACTACGGATGGCACAGATGAACCAATTACATGTACGTGTTGAGGACGACGTGCCTTACACCATGATATCAACCGGGACGCTATCATTCTTAATTTGGAAATTATAGCCATTTGGGTGAAAAACGAAAAAAACGTCTCAAAAGGCCTAATACGCGCCTTTTTTACCTCTAAAACATGAAATTGCCATTTACTCGAAAACTACGGATGGCACAGATGAACCAATTACATGTACGTGTTGAGGACGACGTGCCTTACACCATGATATCAACCGGACGCGCTATCATTCTTAATTTGGAAATTATAGCCATTTGGGTGAAAAACGAAAAAAACGTCTCAAAAGGCCTAATACGCGCCTTTTTTACCTCTAAAACATGAAATTGCCATTTACTCGAAAACTACGGATGGCACAGATGAACCAATTACATGTACGTGTTGAGGACGACGTGCCTTACACCATGATATCAACCGGACGCTATCATTCTTAATTTGGAAATTATAGCCATTTGGGTGAAAAACGAAAAAACGTCTCAAAAGGCCTAATACGCGCCTTTTTTACCTCTAAAACATGAAATTGCCATTTACTCGAAAACTACGGATGGCACAGATGAACCAATTACATGTACGTGTTGAGGACGACGTGCCTTACACCATGATATCAACCGGAAAGCGCTATCATTCTTAATTTGGAAATTATAGCCATTTGGGTGAAAAACGAAAAAAACGTCTCAAAAGGCCTAATACGCGCCTTTTCACCTCTAAAACATGAAATTGCCATTTACTCGAAAACTACGGATGGCACAGATGAACCAATTACATGTACGTGTTGAGGACGACGTGCCTTACACCATGATATCAACCGATACGCGGTATCATTCTTAATTTGGAAATTATAGCCATTTGGGTGAAAAACGAAAAAAACGTCTCAAAAGGCCTAATACGCGCCTTTTTCACCTCTAAACATGAAATTGCCATTTACTCGAAAACTACGGATGGCACAGATGAACCAATTACATGTACGTGTTGAGGACGACGTGCCTTACACCATGATATCAACCGGGACGCTATCATTCTTAATTTGGAAATTATAGCCATTTGGGTGAAAAACGAAAAAACGTCTCAAAAGGCCTAATACGCGCCTTTTTTACCTCTAAAACATGAAATTGCCATTTACTCGAAAACTACGGATGGCACAGATGAACCAATTACATGTACGTGTTGAGGACGACGTGCCTTACACCATGATATCAACCGGGACGCGCTATCATTCTTAATTTGGAAATTATAGCCATTTGGGTGAAAAACGAAAAAAACGTCTCAAAAGGCCTAATACGCGCCTTTTTTACCTCTAAAACATGAAATTGCCATTTACTCGAAAACTACGGATGGCACAGATGAACCAATTACATGTACGTGTTGAGGACGACGTGCCTTACACCATGATATCAACCGGGACGCGCTATCATTCTTAATTTGGAAATTATAGCCATTTGGGTGAAAAACGAAAAAAACGTCTCAAAAGGCCTAATACGCGCCTTTTTTACCTCTAAAACATGAAATTGCCATTTACTCGAAAACTACGGATGGCACAGATGAACCAATTACATGTACGTGTTGAGGACGACGTGCCTTACACCATGATATCAACCGGGACGCGCTATCATTCTTAATTTGGAAATTATAGCCATTTGGGTGAAAAACGAAAAAACGTCTCAAAAGGCCTAATACGCACCTATTTTACCTCTAAACATGAAATTGCCATTTACTCGAAAACTACGGATGGCACAGATGAACCAATTACATGTACGTGTTGAGGACGACGTGCCTTACACCATGATATCAACCGGGAAGCGCTATCATTCTTAATTTGGAAATTATAGCCATTTGGGTGAAAAACGAAAAAAACGTCTCAAAAGGCCTAATACGCGCCTTTTTCACCTCTAAACATGAAATTGCCATTTACTCGAAAACTACGGATGGCACAGATGAACCAATTACATGTACGTGTTGAGGACGACGTGCCTTACACCATGATATCAACCGGAACGCTATCATTCTTAATTTGGAAATTATAGCCATTTGGGTGAAAAACGAAAAAACGTCTCAAAAGGCCTAATACGCGCCTTTTTCACCTCTAAACATGAAATTGCCATTTACTCGAAAACTACGGATGGCACAGATGAACCAATTACATGTACGTGTTGAGGACGACGTGCCTTACACCATGATATCAACCGGGAAGCGCTATCATTCTTAATTTGGAAATTATAGCCATTTGGGTGAAAAACGAAAAAAACGTCTCAAAAGGCCTAATACGCGCCTTTTTACCTCTAAACATGAAATTGCCATTTACTCGAAAACTACGGATGGCACAGATGAACCAATTACATGTACGTGTTGAGGACGACGTGCCTTACACCATGATATCAACCGGGACGCGCTATCATTCTTAATTTGGAAATTATAGCCATTTGGGTGAAAAACGAAAAAAACGTCTCAAAAGGCCTAATACGCGCCTTTTTTACCTCTAAAACATGAAATTGCCATTTACTCGAAAACTACGGATGGCACAGATGAACCAATTACATGTACGTGTTGAGGACGACGTGCCTTACACCATGATATCAACCGGGAAGCGCTATCATTCTTAATTTGGAAATTATAGCCATTTGGGTGAAAAACGAAAAAAACGTCTCAAAAGGCCTAATACGCGCCTTTTTTACCTCTAAAACATGAAATTGCCATTTACTCGAAAACTACGGATGGCACAGATGAACCAATTACATGTACGTGTTGAGGACGACGTGCCTTACACCATGATATCAACCGGGACGCGCTATCATTCTTAATTTGGAAATTATAGCCATTTGGGTGAAAAACGAAAAAACGTCTCAAAGGCCTAATACGCGCCTTTTCACCTCTAAACATGAAATTGCCATTTACTCGAAAACTACGGATGGCACAGATGAACCAATTACATGTACGTGTTGAGGACGACGTGCCTTACACCATGATATCAACCGGGAAGCGCTATCATTCTTAATTTGGAAATTATAGCCATTTGGGTGAAAAACGAAAAAACGTCTCAAAAGGCCTAATACGCGCCTTTTTTACCTCTAAAACATGAAATTGCCATTTACTCGAAAACTACGGATGGCACAGATGAACCAATTACATGTACGTGTTGAGGACGACGTGCCTTACACCATGATATCAACCGGGACGCGCTATCATTCTTAATTTGGAAATTATAGCCATTTGGGTGAAAAACGAAAAAACGTCTCAAAAGGCCTAATACGCGCCTTTTTACCTCTAAACATGAAATTGCCATTTACTCGAAAACTACGGATGGCACAGATGAACCAATTACATGTACGTGTTGAGGACGACGTGCCTTACACCATGATATCAACCGGGACGCTATCATTCTTAATTTGGAAATTATAGCCATTTGGGTGAAAAACGAAAAAACGTCTCAAAAGGCCTAATACGCGCCTTTTTTACCTCTAAAACATGAAATTGCCATTTACTCGAAAACTACGGATGGCACAGATGAACCAATTACATGTACGTGTTGAGGACGACGTGCCTTACACCATGATATCAACCGGGACGCGCTATCATTCTTAATTTGGAAATTATAGCCATTTGGGTGAAAAACGAAAAAAACGTCTCAAAAGGCCTAATACGCGCCTTTTTCACCTCTAAACATGAAATTGCCATTTACTCGAAAACTACGGATGGCACAGATGAACCAATTACATGTACGTGTTGAGGACGACGTGCCTTACACCATGATATCAACCGGAAGCGCTATCATTCTTAATTTGGAAATTATAGCCATTTGGGTGAAAAACGAAAAAACGTCTCAAAAGGCCTAATACGCGCCTTTTTACCTCTAAACATGAAATTGCCATTTACTCGAAAACTACGGATGGCACAGATGAACCAATTACATGTACGTGTTGAGGACGACGTGCCTTACACCATGATATCAACCGGGACGCGCTATCATTCTTAATTTGGAAATTATAGCCATTTGGGTGAAAAACGAAAAAAACGTCTCAAAAGGCCTAATACGCGCCTTTTTTACCTCTAAAACATGAAATTGCCATTTACTCGAAAACTACGGATGGCACAGATGAACCAATTACATGTACGTGTTGAGGACGACGTGCCTTACACCATGATATCAACCGGGACGCGCTATCATTCTTAATTTGGAAATTATAGCCATTTGGGTGAAAACGAAAAAACGTCTCAAAAGGCCTAATACGCGCCTTTTTCACCTCTAAACATGAAATTGCCATTTACGAAAAAATACGGATGGCACAGATGAACCAATTACATGTACGTGTTGAGGACGACGTGCCTTACACCATGATATCAACCGGGACGCGCTATCATTCTTAATTTGGAAATTATAGCCATTTGGGTGAAAACGAAAAAACGTCTCAAAAGGCCTAATACGCGCCTTTTTCACCTCTAAACATGAAATTGCCATTTACTCGAAAATACGGATGGCACAGATGAACCAATTACATGTACGTGTTGAGGACGACGTGCCTTACACCATGATATCAACCGGGACGCGCTATCATTCTTAATTTGGAAATTATAGCCATTTGGGTGAAAAACGAAAAAAACGTCTCAAAAGGCCTAATACGCGCCTTTTTCACCTCTAAACATGAAATTGCCATTTACTCGAAAAATACGGATGGCACAGATGAACCAATTACATGTACGTGTTGAGGACGACGTGCCTTACACCATGATATCAACCGGGACGCGCTATCATTCTTAATTTGGAAATTATAGCCATTTGGGTGAAAAAAAAAACGTCTCAAAAGGCCTAATACGCGCCTTTTTCACCTCTAAACATGAAATTGCCATTTACTCGAAAAATACGGATGGCACAGATGAACCAATTACATGTACGTGTTGAGGACGACGTGCCTTACACCATGATATCAACCGAGGCGCTATCATTCTTAATTTGGAAATTATAGCCATTTGGGTGAAAACGAAAAAACGTCTCAAAAGGCCTAATACGCGTCACCTCTAAACATGAAATTGGCATTTACTCGAAAACTAAGGATGGCACAGATGAACCAATTACATGTACGTGTTGAGGACGACGTGCCTTACACCATGATATCAACCGGGACGCGCTATCATTCTTAATTTGGAAATTATAGCCATTTGGGTGAAAACGAAAACGTCTCAAAAGGCCTAATACGCCTTTTTCACCTCTAAACATGAAATTGCCATTTACTCGAAAATACGGATGGCACAGATGAACCAATTACATGTACGTGTTGAGGACGACGTGCCTTACACCATGATATCAACCGGGACGCGCTATCATTCTTAATTTGGAAATTATAGCCATTTGGGTGAAAAACGAAAAAACGTCTCAAAAGGCCTAATACGCGCCTTTTTCACCTCTAAACATGAAATTGCCATTTACTCGAAAAATACGGATGGCACAGATGAACCAATTACATGTACGTGTTGAGGACGACGTGCCTTACACCATGATATCAACCGGGACGCGCTATCATTCTTAATTTGGAAATTATAGCCATTTGGGTGAAAACGAAAAAACGTCTCAAAAGGCCTAATACGCGCCTTTTTCACCTCTAAACATGAAATTGCCATTTACTCGGAAAATACGGATGGCACAGATGAACCAATTACATGTACGTGTTGAGGACGACGTGCCTTACACCATGATATCAACCGGGACGCGCTATCATTCTTAATTTGGAAATTATAGCCATTTGGGTGAAAACGAAAAAACGTCTCAAAAGGCCTAATACGCGCCTTTTTCACCTCTAAACATGAAATTGCCATTTACTCGAAAAATACGGATGGCACAGATGAACCAATTACATGTACGTGTTGAGGACGACGTGCCTTACACCATGATATCAACCGGGACGCGCTATCATTCTTAATTTGGAAATTATAGCCATTTGGGTGAAAACGAAAAAACGTCTCAAAAGGCCTAATACGCGCCTTTTTCACCTCTAAACATGAAATTGCCATTTACTCGAAAAATACGGATGGCACAGATGAACCAATTACATGTACGTGTTGAGGACGACGTGCCTTACACCATGATATCAACCGGGACGCGCTATCATTCTTAATTTGGAAATTATAGCCATTTGGGTGAAAAACGAAAAAACGTCTCAAAAGGCCTAATACGCGCCTTTTTCACCTCTAAACATGAAATTGCCATTTACTCGAAAATACGGATGGCACAGATGAACCAATTACATGTACGTGTTGAGGACGACGTGCCTTACACCATGATATCAACCGGGACGCGCTATCATTCTTAATTTGGAAATTATAGCCATTTGGGTGAAAACGAAAAAACGTCTCAAAAGGCCTAATACGCGCCTTTTTCACCTCTAAACATGAAATTGCCATTTACTCGAAAAATACGGATGGCACAGATGAACCAATTACATGTACGTGTTGAGGACGACGTGCCTTACACCATGATATCAACCGGGACGCGCTATCATTCTTAATTTGGAAATTATAGCCATTTGGGTGAAAAACGAAAAAACGTCTCAAAAGGCCTAATACGCGCCTTTTTCACCTCTAAACATGAAATTGCCATTTACTCGAAAAATACGGATGGCACAGATGAACCAATTACATGTACGTGTTGAGGACGACGTGCCTTACACCATGATATCAACCGGGACGCGCTATCATTCTTAATTTGGAAATTATAGCCATTTGGGTGAAAACGAAAAAACGTCTCAAAAGGCCTAATACGCGCCTTTTTCTCTAAACATGAAATTGCCATTTACTCGAAAATACGGATGGCACAGATGAACCAATTACATGTACGTGTTGAGGACGACGTGCCTTACACCATGATATCAACCGGGACGCGCTATCATTCTTAATTTGGAAATTATAGCCATTTGGGTGAAAACGAAAAAAACGTCTCAAAAGGCCTAATACGCGCCTTTTTCACCTCTAAACATGAAATTGCCATTTACTCGAAAATACGGATGGCACAGATGAACCAATTACATGTACGTGTTGAGGACGACGTGCCTTACACCATGATATCAACCGGGACGCGCTATCATTCTTAATTTGGAAATTATAGCCATTTGGGTGAAAACGAAAAAACGTCTCAAAAGGCCTAATACGCGCCTTTTTCACCTCTAAACATGAAATTGCCATTTACTCGAAAATACGGATGGCACAGATGAACCAATTACATGTACGTGTTGAGGACGACGTGCCTTACACCATGATATCAACCGGGACGCGCTATCATTCTTAATTTGGAAATTATAGCCATTTGGGTGAAAACGAAAACGTCTCAAAAGGCCTAATACGCGCCTTTTTCACCTCTAAACATGAAATTGCCATTTACTCGAAAAATACGGATGGCACAGATGAACCAATTACATGTACGTGTTGAGGACGACGTGCCTTACACCATGATATCAACCGGGACGCTCTATCATTCTTAATTTGGAAATTATAGCCATTTGGGTGAAAAACGAAAAAAACGTCTCAAAAGGCCTAATACGCGCCTTTTTCACCTCTAAACATGAAATTGCCATTTACTCGAAAAATACGGATGGCACAGATGAACCAATTACATGTACGTGTTGAGGACGACGTGCCTTACACCATGATATCAACCGGGACGCGCTATCATTCTTAATTTGGAAATTATAGCCATTTGGGTAAAAACGAAAAAAACGTGTCAAAAGGCCTAATACGCGCCTTTTTCACCTCTAAACATGAAATTGCCATTTACTCGAAAAATACGGATGGCACAGATGAACCAATTACATGTACGTGTTGAGGACGACGTGCCTTACACCATGATATCAACCGGGACGCGCTATCATTCTTAATTTGGAAATTATAGCCATTTGGGTGAAAAACGAAAAAAACGTCTCAAAAGGCCTAATACGCGCCTTTTTCACCTCTAAACATGAAATTGCCATTTACTCGAAAAATACGGATGGCACAGATGAACCAATTACATGTACGTGTTGAGGACGACGTGCCTTACACCATGATATCAACCGGGACGCGCTATCATTCTTAATTTGGAAATTATAGCCATTTGGGTGAAAAACGAAAACGTCTCAAAAGGCCTAATACGCGCCTTTTTCACCTCTAAACATGAAATTGCCATTTACTCGAAAAATACGGATGGCACAGATGAACCAATTACATGTACGTGTTGAGGACGACGTGCCTTACACCATGATATCAACCGGGACGCGCTATCATTCTTAATTTGGAAATTATAGCCATTTGGGTGAAAAACGAAAAAACGTCTCAAAAGGCCTAATACGCGCCTTTTTCACCTCTAAACATGAAATTGCCATTTACTCGAAAAATACGGATGGCACAGATGAACCAATTACATGTACGTGTTGAGGACGACGTGCCTTACACCATGATATCAACCGATACGCGCTATCATTCTTAATTTGGAAATTATAGCCATTTGGGTGAAAAAGAAAACGTCTCAAAAGGCCTAATACGCGCCTTTTTCACCTCTAAACATGAAATTGCCATTTACTCGAAAAATACGGATGGCACAGATGAACCAATTACATGTACGTGTTGAGGACGACGTGCCTTACACCATGATATCAACCGGGACGCGCTATCATTCTTAATTTGGAAATTATAGCCATTTGGGTGAAAACGAAAAAACGTCTCAAAAGGCCTAATACGCGCCTTTTTCACCTCTAAACATGAAATTGCCATTTACTCGAAAAATACGGATGGCACAGATGAACCAATTACATGTACGTGTTGACGACGTGCCTTACACCATGATATCAACCGGCGCGCTATCATTCTTAATTTGGAAATTATAGCCATTTGGGTGAAAACGAAAAAACGTCTCAAAAGGCCTAATACGCGCCTTTTTCACCTCTAAACATGAAATTGCCATTTACTCGAAAAATACGGATGGCACAGATGAACCAATTACATGTACGTGTTGAGGACGACGTGCCTTACACCATGATATCAACCGGGACGCGCTATCATTCTTAATTTGGAAATTATAGCCATTTGGGTGAAAACGAAAAAACGTGTCAAAAGGCCTAATACGCGCCTTTTTCACCTCTAAACATGAAATTGCCATTTACTCGAAAATACGGATGGCACAGATGAACCAATTACATGTACGTGTTGAGGACGACGTGCCTTACACCATGATATCAACCGGGACGCGCTATCATTCTTAATTTGGAAATTATAGCCATTTGGGTGAAAACGAAAAAACGTCTCAAAAGGCCTAATACGCCTTTTTCACCTCTAAACATGAAATTGCCATTTACTCGAAAATACGGATGGCACAGATGAACCAATTACATGTACGTGTTGAGGACGACGTGCCTTACACCATGATATCAACCGGGACGCTATCATTCTTAATTTGGAAATTATAGCCATTTGGGTGAAAACGAAAAAACGTCTCAAAAGGCCTAATACGCGCCTTTTTCACCTCTAAACATGAAATTGCCATTTACTCGAAAAATACGGATGGCACAGATGAACCAATTACATGTACGTGTTGAGGACGACGTGCCTTACACCATGATATCAACCGGGACGCGCTATCATTCTTAATTTGGAAATTATAGCCATTTGGGTGAAAACGAAAAAACGTCTCAAAAGGCCTAATACGCGCCTTTTCACCTCTAAACATGAAATTGCCATTTACTCGAAAATACGGATGGCACAGATGAACCAATTACATGTACGTGTTGAGGACGACGTGCCTTACACCATGATATCAACCGGGACGCGCTATCATTCTTAATTTGGAAATTATAGCCATTTGGGTGAAAAACGAAAAAACGTCTCAAAAGGCCTAATACGCGCCTTTTTCACCTCTAAACATGAAATTGCCATTTACTCGAAAAATACGGATGGCACAGATGAACCAATTACATGTACGTGTTGAGGACGACGTGCCTTACACCATGATATCAACCGGGACGCGCTATCATTCTTAATTTGGAAATTATAGCCATTTGGGTGAAAACGAAAACGTCTCAAAAGGCCTAATACGCGCCTTTTTCACCTCTAAACATGAAATTGCCATTTACTCGAAAAATACGGATGGCACAGATGAACCAATTACATGTACGTGTTGAGGACGACGTGCCTTACACCATGATATCAACCGGGACGCGCTATCATTCTTAATTTGGAAATTATAGCCATTTGGGTGAAAAACGAAAAAAACGTCTCAAAAGGCCTAATACGCGCCTTTTTCACCTCTAAACATGAAATTGCCATTTACTCGAAAAAATACGGATGGCACAGATGAACCAATTACATGTACGTGTTGAGGACGACGTGCCTTACACCATGATATCAACCGGGACGCGCTATCATTCTTAATTTGGAAATTATAGCCATTTGGGTGAAAAACGAAAAAACGTCTCAAAAGGCCTAATACGCGCCTTTTTCACCTCTAAACATGAAATTGCCATTTACTCGAAAATACGGATGGCACAGATGAACCAATTACATGTACGTGTTGAGGACGACGTGCCTTACACCATGATATCAACCGGGACGCGCTATCATTCTTAATTTGGAAATTATAGCCATTTGGGTGAAAAACGAAAAAACGTCTCAAAAGGCCTAATACGCGCCTTTTTCACCTCTAAACATGAAATTGCCATTTACTCGAAAATACGGATGGCACAGATGAACCAATTACATGTACGTGTTGAGGACGACGTGCCTTACACCATGATATCAACCGGGACGCGCTATCATTCTTAATTTGGAAATTATAGCCATTTGGGTGAAAAACGAAAAAAACGTCTCAAAAGGCCTAATACGCGCCTTTTTCACCTCTAAACATGAAATTGCCATTTACTCGAAAAATACGGATGGCACAGATGAACCAATTACATGTACGTGTTGAGGACGACGTGCCTTACACCATGATATCAACCGGGACGCGCTATCATTCTTAATTTGGAAATTATAGCCATTTGGGTGAAAACGAAAAAACGTCTCAAAAGGCCTAATACGCGCCTTTTTCACCTCTAAACATGAAATTGCCATTTACTCGAAAAATACGGATGGCACAGATGAACCAATTACATGTACGTGTTGAGGACGACGTGCCTTACACCATGATATCAACCGGGACGCGCTATCATTCTTAATTTGGAAATTATAGCCATTTGGGTGAAAAACGAAAAAAACGTCTCAAAAGGCCTAATACGCGCCTTTTTCACCTCTAAACATGAAATTGCCATTTACTCGAAAATACGGATGGCACAGATGAACCAATTACATGTACGTGTTGAGGACGACGTGCCTTACACCATGATATCAACCGGGACGCGCTATCATTCTTAATTTGGAAATTATAGCCATTTGGGTGAAAAACGAAAAAACGTCTCAAAAGGCCTAATACGCGCCTTTTCACCTCTAAACATGAAATTGCCATTTACTCGAAAAATACGGATGGCACAGATGAACCAATTACATGTACGTGTTGAGGACGACGTGCCTTACACCATGATATCAACCGGGACGCGCTATCATTCTTAATTTGGAAATTATAGCCATTTTGTGAAAAACGAAAAAACGTCTCAAAAGGCCTAATACGCGCCTTTTTACCTCTAAACATGAAATTGCCATTTACTCGAAAATACGGATGGCACAGATGAACCAATTACATGTACGTGTTGAGGACGACGTGCCTTACACCATGATATCAACCGGGACGCGTATCATTCTTAATTTGGAAATTATAGCCATTTGGGTGAAAACGAAAAAACGTCTCAAAGGCCTAATACGCGCCTTTTTCACCTCTAAACATGAAATTGCCATTTACTCGAAAAATACGGATGGCACAGATGAACCAATTACATGTACGTGTTGAGGACGACGTGCCTTACACCATGATATCAACCGGGACGCGCTATCATTCTTAATTTGGAAATTATAGCCATTTGGGTGAAAACGAAAAAACGTCTCAAAAGGCCTAATACGCGCCTTTTCACCTCTAAACATGAAATTGCCATTTACTCGAAAAATACGGATGGCACAGATGAACCAATTACATGTACGTGTTGAGGACGACGTGCCTTACACCATGATATCAACCGGGACGCGCTATCATTCTTAATTTGGAAATTATAGCCATTTGGGTGAAAAACGAAAAAACGTCTCAAAAGGCCTAATACGCGCCTTTTTCACCTCTAAACATGAAATTGCCATTTACTCGAAAAATACGGATGGCACAGATGAACCAATTACATGTACGTGTTGAGGACGACGTGCCTTACACCATGATATCAACCGGGACGCGCTATCATTCTTAATTTGGAAATTATAGCCATTTGGGTGAAAACGAAAAAACGTCTCAAAAGGCCTAATACGCGCCTTTTTCACCTCTAAACATGAAATTGCCATTTACTCGAAAATACGGATGGCACAGATGAACCAATTACATGTACGTGTTGAGGACGACGTGCCTTACACCATGATATCAACCGGGACGCGCTATCATTCTTAATTTGGAAATTATAGCCATTTGGGTGAAAAACGAAAAAAACGTCTCAAAAGGCCTAATACGCGCCTTTTTCACCTCTAAACATGAAATTGCCATTTACTCGAAAAATACGGATGGCACAGATGAACCAATTACATGTACGTGTTGAGGACGACGTGCCTTACACCATGATATCAACCGGGACGCGCTATCATTCTTAATTTGGAAATTATAGCCATTTGGGTGAAAAACGAAAAAACGTCTCAAAGGCCTAATACGCGCCTTTTTCACCTCTAAACATGAAATTGCCATTTACTCGAAAATACGGATGGCACAGATGAACCAATTACATGTACGTGTTGAGGACGACGTGCCTTACACCATGATATCAACCGGGACGCGCTATCATTCTTAATTTGGAAATTATAGCCATTTGGGTGAAAACGAAAAAACGTCTCAAAAGGCCTAATACGCGCCTTTTCACCTCTAAACATGAAATTGCCATTTACTCGAAAATACGGATGGCACAGATGAACCAATTACATGTACGTGTTGAGGACGACGTGCCTTACACCATGATATCAACCGGGACGCGCTATCATTCTTAATTTGGAAATTATAGCCATTTGGGTGAAAAACGAAAAAAACGTCTCAAAAGGCCTAATACGCGCCTTTTTCACCTCTAAACATGAAATTGCCATTTACTCGAAAAATACGGATGGCACAGATGAACCAATTACATGTACGTGTTGAGGACGACGTGCCTTACACCATGATATCAACCGGGACGCGCTATCATTCTTAATTTGGAAATTATAGCCATTTGGGAGAAACGAAAAAACGTCTCAAAAGGCCTAATACGCGCCTTTTTCACCTCTAAACATGAAATTGCCATTTACTCGAAAAATACGGATGGCACAGATGAACCAATTACATGTACGTGTTGAGGACGACGTGCCTTACACCATGATATCAACCGGGACGCGCTATCATTCTTAATTTGGAAATTATAGCCATTTGGGTGAAAACGAAAAAACGTCTCAAAAGGCCTAATACGCGCCTTTTCACCTCTAAACATGAAATTGCCATTTACTCGAAAAATACGGATGGCACAGATGAACCAATTACATGTACGTGTTGAGGACGACGTGCCTTACACCATGATATCAACCGGGACGCTATCATTCTTAATTTGGAAATTATAGCCATTTGGGTGAAAACGAAAAAACGTCTCAAAAGGCCTAATACGCTTTTTCACCTCTAAACATGAAATTGCCATTTACTCGAAAATACGGATGGCACAGATGAACCAATTACATGTACGTGTTGAGGACGACGTGCCTTACACCATGATATCAACCGGGACGCGCTATCATTCTTAATTTGGAAATTATAGCCATTTGGGTGAAAAACGAAAAAAACGTCTCAAAAGGCCTAATACGCGCCTTTTTCACCTCTAAACATGAAATTGCCATTTACTCGAAAAATACGGATGGCACAGATGAACCAATTACATGTACGTGTTGAGGACGACGTGCCTTACACCATGATATCAACCGGGACGCGCTATCATTCTAATTTGGAAATTATAGCCATTTGGGTGAAAAACGAAAAAAACGTCTCAAAAGGCCTAATACGCGCCTTTTTCACCTCTAAACATGAAATTGCCATTTACTCGAAAAATACGGATGGCACAGATGAACCAATTACATGTACGTGTTGAGGACGACGTGCCTTACACCATGATATCAACCGGGACGCGCTATCATTCTTAATTTGGAAATTATAGCCATTTGGGTGAAAACGAAAAAACGTCTCAAAGGCCTAATACGCGCCTTTTTCACCTTAAACATGAAATTGCCATTTACTCGAAAAATACGGATGGCACAGATGAACCAATTACATGTACGTGTTGAGGACGACGTGCCTTACACCATGATATCAACCGGACGCGCTATCATTCTTAATTTGGAAATTATAGCCATTTGGGTGAAAACGAAAAACGTCTCAAAGGCCTAATACGCGCCTTTTTTCACCTCTAAACATGAAATTGCCATTTACTCGAAAACTACGGATGGCACAGATGAACCAATTACATGTACGTGTTGAGGACGACGTGCCTTACACCATGATATCAACCGGGACGCGCTATCATTCTTAATTTGGAAATTATAGCCATTTGGGTGAAAAACGAAAAAAACGTCTCAAAAGGCCTAATACGCGCCTTTTTCACCTCTAAACATGAAATTGCCATTTACTCGAAAACTACGGATGGCACAGATGAACCAATTACATGTACGTGTTGAGGACGACGTGCCTTACACCATGATATCAACGGGACGCGCTATCATTCTTAATTTGGAAATTATAGCCATTTGGGTGAAATCGAAAAAAAGTCTCAAAAGGCCTAATACGCGCCTTTTCACCTCTAAACATGAAATTGCCATTTACTCGAAAACTACGGATGGCACAGATGAACCAATTACATGTACGTGTTGAGGACGACGTGCCTTACACCATGATATCAACCGGGACGCGCTATGATTCTTAATTTGGAAATTATAGCCATTTGGGTGAAATCGAAAAAACGTCTCAAAAGGCCTAATACGCGCCTTTTTCACCTCTAAACATGAAATTGCCATTTACTGAAAACTACGGATGGCACAGATGAACCAATTACATGTACGTGTTGAGGACGACGTG
>CP137670.1:40841951-40897260 GCA_037976565.1 Mesocentrotus franciscanus
GTCCACCTGTAGTTTTCGAGTAAATGGCAATTTATGTTAGAGGTGAAAAAGGCGCGTATTAGGCCTTTTGAGACGTTTTTTCGTTTTTCACCCAAATGGCTATAATTTCCAAATTAAGAATGATAGCGCGTCCTGGCTTGATATCATGGGGTAAGGCACGTCGTCCTCAACACGTACATGTAATTGGTTCATCTGTCCAATTCGTAGTTTTCGAGTAAATGGCAATTTTATGTTTAGAGGTGAAATAGGCGCGTATTAGGCCTTTGAGACGTTTTTTCGTTTTTCACCCAAATGGCTATAATTTCCAAATTAAGAATGATAGCGCGTCCCGGTTGATATCATGGTGTAAGGCACGTCGTCCTCAACACGTACATGTAATTGGTTCATCTGTCCAATTCGTAGTTTTCGAGTAAATGGCAATTTTATGTTTAGAGGTGAAAAGGCGCGTATTAGGCCTTTTGAGACGTTTTTTCGTTTTTCACCCAAATGGCTATAATTTCCAAATTAAGAATGATAGCGCGTCCCGGTTGATATCATGGTGTAAGGCACGTCGTCCTCAACACGTACATGTAATTGGTTCATCTGTCCACCCGTAGTTTTCGAGTAAATGGCAATTTATGTTTAGAGGTGAAAAGGCGCGTATTAGGCCTTTTGAGACGTTTTTTCGTTTTCACCCAAATGGCTATAATTTCCAAATTAAGAATGATGGAGCGTCCCGGTTGATATCATGGTGTAAGGCACGTCGTCCTCAACACGTACATGTAATTGGTTCATCTGTCCAATTCGTAGTTTTCGAGTAAATGGCAATTTTATGTTTAGAGGTGAAAAAGGCGCGTATTAGGCCTTTTGAGACGTTTTTTCGTTTTTCACCCAAATGGCTATAATTTCCAAATTAAGAATGATAGCGCGTCCCGGTTGATATCATGGTGTAAGGCACGTCGTCCTCAACACGTACATGTAATTGGTTCATCTGTCCATCCGTAGTTTTCGAGTAAATGGTACTTTATGTTTAGAGGTGAAAAAGGCGCGTATTAGGCCTTTTGAGACGTTTTTTCGTTTTTCACCCAAATGGCTATAATTTCCAAATTAAGAATCTTAGCGCGTCCCGGTTGATATCATGGTGTAAGGCACGTCGTCCTCAACACGTACATGTAATTGGTTCATCTGTCCAATTCGTAGCGAGTAAATGGCAATTTTATGTTTAGAGGTGAAAAGGCGCGTATTAGGCCTTTGAGACGTTTTTTTCGTTTTTCACCCAAATGGCTATAATTTCCAAATTAAGAATGATAGCGCGTCCCGGTTGATATCATGGTGTAAGGCACGTCGTCCTCAACACGTACATGTAATTGGTTCATCTGTCCAATTCGTAGTTTTCGAGTAAATGGCAATTTTATGTTTAGAGGTGAAAAGGCGCGTATTAGGCCTTTTGAGACGTTTTTTCGTTTTTCACCCAAATGGCTATAATTTCCAAATTAAGAATGATAGCGTCCCGGTTGATATCATGGTGTAAGGCACGTCGTCCTCAACACGTACATGTAATTGGTTCATCTGTCCATTCGTAGTTTTCGAGTAAATGGCAATTTTATGTTTAGAGGTGAAACTGAGGCGCGTATTAGGCCTTTTGAGACGTGTTTTTCGTTTTTCACCCAAATGGCTATAATTTCCAAATTAAGAATGATAGCGCGTCCCGGTTGATATCATGGTGTAAGGCACGTCGTCCTCAACACGTACATGTAATTGGTTCATCTGTCCAATTCGTAGTTTTCGAGTAAATGGCAATTTTATGTTTAGAGGTGAAAAAGGCGCGTATTAGGCCTTTGAGACGTTTTTTCGTTTTTCACCCAAATGGCTATAATTTCCAAATTAAGAATGATAGCGCGTCCCGGTTGATATCATGGTGTAAGGCACGTCGTCCTCAACACGTACATGTAATTGGTTCATCTGTCCAATTCGTAGTTTTCGAGTAAATGGCAATTTTATGTTTAGAGGTGAAAAAGGCGCGTATTAGGCCTTTTGAGACGATTTTTTCGTTTTTCACCCAAATGGCTATAATTTCCAAATTAAGAATGAGAGCGCGTCCCGGTTGATATCATGGTGTAAGGCACGTCGTCCTCAACACGTACATGTAATTGGTTCATCTGTCCATTCGTAGTTTTCGAGTAAATGGCAATTTTATGTTTAGAGGTGAAAAGGCGCGTATTAGGCCTTTTGAGACGTTTTTTCGTTTTTCACCCAAATGGCTATAATTTCCAAATTAAGAATGATAGCGCGTCCCGGTTGATATCATGGTGTAAGGCACGTCGTCCTCAACACGTACATGTAATTGGTTCATCTGTCCACTACGTAGTTTTCGAGTAAATGGCAATTTTATGTTTAGAGGTGAAAAAGGCGCGTATTAGGCCTTTTGAGACGTTTTTTCGTTTTTCACCCAAATGGCTATAATTTCCAAATTAAGAATGATAGCGCGTCCCGGTTGATATCATGGTGTAAGGCACGTCGTCCTCAACACGTACATGTAATTGGTTCATCTGTCCACCTGTAGTTTTCGAGTAAATGGCAATTTATGTTTAGAGGTGAAAAAGGCGCGTATTAGGCCTTTGAGACGTTTTTTTCGTTTTTCACCCAAATGGCTATTATTTCCAAATTAAGAATGATAGCGCGTCCCGGTTGATATCATGGTGTAAGGCACGTCGTCCTCAACACGTACATGTAATTGGTTCATCTGTCCAATTCGTAGTTTTCGAGTAAATGGCAATTTTATGTTTAGAGGTGAAAAGGCGCGTATTAGGCCTTTTGAGACGTTTTTTTCGTTTTTCACCCAAATGGCTATAATTTCCAAATTAAGAATGATAGCGCGTCCCGGTTGATATCATGGTGTAAGGCACGTCGTCCTCAACACGTACATGTAATTGGTTCATCTGTCCAATTCGTAGTTTTCGAGTAAATGGCAATTTTATGTTTAGAGGTGAAAAGGCGCGTATTAGGCCTTTGAGACGTTTTTTCGTTTTTCACCCAAATGGCTATAATTTCCAAATTAAGAATGATAGCGCGTCCCGGTTGATATCATGGTGTAAGGCACGTCGTCCTCAACACGTACATGTAATTGGTTCATCTGTCCACCGTAGTTTTCGAGTAAATGGCAATTTTATGTTTAGAGGTGAAAAAGGCGCGTATTAGGCCTTTGAGACGTTTTTTCGTTTTTCACCCAAATGGCTATAATTTCCAAATTAAGAACATAGCGCGTCCCGGTTGATATCATGGTGTAAGGCACGTCGTCCTCAACACGTACATGTAATTGGTTCATCTGTCCATTCGTAGTTTTCGAGTAAATGGCAATTTTATGTTTAGAGGTGAAAAAGGCGCGTATTAGGCCTTTGAGACGTTTTTTCGTTTTTCACCCAAATGGCTATAATTTCCAAATTAAGAATGATAGCGTCCCGGTTGATATCATGGTGTAAGGCACGTCGTCCTCAACACGTACATGTAATTGGTTCATCTGTCCAATTCGTAGTTTTCGAGTAAATGGCAATTTTATGTTTAGAGGTGAAAAGGCGCGTATTAGGCCTTTTGAGACGTTTTTTCGTTTTTCACCCAAATGGCTATAATTTCCAAATTAAGAATGATAGCGCGTCCCGGTTGATATCATGGTGTAAGGCACGTCGTCCTCAACACGTACATGTAATTGGTTCATCTGTCCAATTCGTAGTTTTCGAGTAAATGGCAATTTCATGTTTAGAGGTGAAAAAGGCGCGTATTAGGCCTTTTGAGACGTTTTTTCGTTTTTCACCCAAATGGCTATAATTTCCAAATTAAGGATGATAGCGTGCCGGTTGATATCATGGTGTAAGGCACGTCGTCCTCAACACGTACATGTAATTGGTTCATCTGTCCATTCGTAGTTTTCGAGTAAATGGCAATTTTATGTTTAGAGGTGAAAAGGCGCGTATTAGGCCTTTGAGACGTTTTTTCGTTTTTCACCCAAATGGCTATAATTTCCAAATTAAGAATGATAGCGCGTCCCGGTTGATATCATGGTGTAAGGCACGTCGTCCTCAACACGTACATGTAATTGGTTCATCTGTCCAATTCGTAGTTTTCGAGTAAATGGCAATTTTATGTTTAGAGGTGAAAAGGCGCGTATTAGGCCTTTGAGACGTTTTTTCGTTTTTCACCCAAATGGCTATAATTTCCAAATTAAGAATGATAGCGTCCCGGTTGATATCATGGTGTAAGGCACGTCGTCCTCAACACGTACATGTAATTGGTTCATCTGTCCACCTGTAGTTTTCGAGTAAATGGCAATTTCATGTTTAGAGGTGAAAAGGCGCGTATTAGGCCTTTTGAGACGTTTTTTCGTTTTTCACCCAAATGGCTATAATTTCCAAATTAAGAATGATAGCGCGTCCCGGTTGATATCATGGTGTAAGGCACGTCGTCCTCAACACGTACATGTAATTGGTTCATCTGTCCAATTGTAGTTTTCGAGTAAATGGCAATTTTATGTTTAGAGGTGAAAAAGGCGCGTATTAGGCCTTTGAGACGTTTTTTCGTTTTTCACCCAAATGGCTATAATTTCCAAATTAAGAATGATAGCGCGTCCCGGTTGATATCATGGTGTAAGGCACGTCGTCCTCAACACGTACATGTAATTGGTTCATCTGTCCAATTCGTAGTTTTCGAGTAAATGGCAATTTTATGTTTAGAGGTGAAAAGGCGCGTATTAGGCCTTTTGAGACGTTTTTTTCGTTTTTCACCCAAATGGCTATAATTTCCAAATTAAGAATGATAGCGTCCGGTTGATATCATGGTGTAAGGCACGTCGTCCTCAACACGTACATGTAATTGGTTCATCTGTCCAATTGTAGTTTTCGAGTAAATGGCAATTTCATGTTTAGGTGAAAAGGCGCGTATTAGGCCTTTTGAGACGTTTTTTCGTTTTTCACCCAAATGGCTATAATTTCCAAATTAAGAATGATAGCGCGTCCCGGTTGATATCATGGTGTAAGGCACGTCGTCCTCAACACGTACATGTAATTGGTTCATCTGTCCATCGTAGTTTTCGAGTAAATGGCAATTTTATGTTTAGAGGTGAAACTGAGGCGCGTATTAGGCCTTTTGAGACGTGTTTTTCGTTTTTCACCCAAATGGCTATAATTTCCAAATTAAGAATGATAGCGCGTCCCGGTTGATATCATGGTGTAAGGCACGTCGTCCTCAACACGTACATGTAATTGGTTCATCTGTCCACCTGTAGTTTTCGAGTAAATGGCAATTTTATGTTTAGAGGTGAAAAGGCGCGTATTAGGCCTTTTGAGACGTTTTTTCGTTTTTCACCCAAATGGCTATAATTTCCAAATTAAGAATGATAGCGCGTCCCGGTTGATATCATGGTGTAAGGCACGTCGTCCTCAACACGTACATGTAATTGGTTCATCTGTCCATTCGTAGTTTTCGAGTAAATGGCAATTTTATGTTTAGAGGTGAAAAGGCGCGTATTAGGCCTTTTGAGACGTTTTTTCGTTTTTCACCCAAATGGCTATAATTTCCAAATTAAGAATGATAGCGCGTCCCGGTTGATATCATGGTGTAAGGCACGTCGTCCTCAACACGTACATGTAATTGGTTCATCTGTCCACCTGTAGTTTTGAGTAAATGGCAATTTTATGTTAGAGGTGAAAAGGCGCGTATTAGGCCTTTGAGACGTTTTTTCGTTTTTCACCCAAATGGCTATAATTTCCAAATTAAGAATGATAGCGTCCCGGTTGATATCATGGTGTAAGGCACGTCGTCCTCAACACGTACATGTAATTGGTTCATCTGTCCAACGTAGTTTTCGAGTAAATGGCAATTTATGTTTAGAGTGAAAAGGCGCGTATTAGGCCTTTGAGACGTTTTCTTCGTTTTTCACCCAAATGGCTATAATTTCCAAATTAAGATTGATAGCGCGTCCCGGTTGATATCATGGTGTAAGGCACGTCGTCCTCAACACGTACATGTAATTGGTTCATCTGTCCACCTCGTAGTTTTCGAGTAAATGGCAATTTCATGTTTAGAGGTGAAAAGGCGCGTATTAGGCCTTTTGAGACGTTTTTTCGTTTTTCACCCAAATGGCTATAATTTCCAAATTAAGAATGATAGCGCGTCCCGGTTGATATCATGGTAAGGCACGTCGTCCTCAACACGTACATGTAATTGGTTCATCTGTCCAATTTGTAGTTTTCGAGTAAATGGCAATTTTATGTTTAGAGGTGAAAAAGGCGCGTATTAGGCCTTTTGAGATGTTTTTTTCGTTTTTCACCCAAATGGCTATAATTTCCAAATTAAGAATGATAGCGCGTCCCGGTTGATATCATGGTGTAAGGCACGTCGTCCTCAACACGTACATGTAATTGGTTCATCTGTCCATTCGTAGTTTTCGAGTAAATGGCAATTTCATGTTTAGAGGTGAAAAGGCGCGTATTAGGCCTTTGAGACGTTTTTTCGTTTTTCACCCAAATGGCTATAATTTCCAAATTAAGAATGATAGCGCGTCCCGGTTGATATCGTAAGGCACGTCGTCCTCAACACGTACATGTAATTGGTTCATCTGTCCAATTCGTAGTTTTCGAGCAATTTTATGTTTAGAGGTGAAAAGGCGCGTATTAGGCCTTTTGAGACGTTTTTTCGTTTTTCACCCAAATGGCTATAATTTCCAAATTAAGAATGATAGCGCGTCCGGTTGATATCATGGTGTAAGGCACGTCGTCCTCAACACGTACATGTAATTGGTTCATCTGTCCAATTCGTAGTTTTCGAGTAAATGGCAATTTTATGTTTAGAGGTGAAAAGGCGCGTATTAGGCCATTTGAGACGTTTTTTCGTTTTTCACCCAAATGGCTATAATTTCCAAATTAAGAATGATAGCGCGTCCCGGTTGATATCATGGTGTAAGGCACGTCGTCCTCAACACGTACATGTAATTGGTTCATCTGTCCATTCGTAGTTTTCGAGTAAATGGCAATTTCATGTTTAGAGGTGAAAAAGGCGCGTATTAGGCCTTTTGAGACGTTTTTTCGTTTTTCACCCAAATGGCTATAATTTCCAAATTAAGAATGATAGCGTCCCGGTTGATATCATGGTGTAAGGCACGTCGTCCTCAACACGTACATGTAATTGGTTCATCTGTCCACCTGTAGTTTTCGAGTAAATGGCAATTTTATGTTTAGAGGTGAAAAGGCGCGTATTAGGCCTTTTGAGACGTTTTTTCGTTTTTCACCCAAATGGCTATAATTTCCAAATTAAGAATGATAGCGCGTCCGGTTGATATCATGGTGTAAGGCACGTCGTCCTCAACACGTACATGTAATTGGTTCATCTGTCCACCTGTAGTTTTCGAGTAAATGGCAATTTTATGTTTAGAGGTGAAAAGGCGCGTATTAGGCCTTTTGAGACGTTTTTTCGTTTTTCACCCAAATGGCTATAATTTCCAAATTAAGAATGATAGCGCGTCCCGGTTGATATCATGGTGTAAGGCACGTCGTCCTCAACACGTACATGTAATTGGTTCATCTGTCCACCTGTAGTTTTCGAGTAAATGGCAATTTCATGTTTAGAGGTGAAAAAGGCGCGTATTAGGCCTTTTGAGACGTTTTTTCGTTTTTCACCCAAATGGCTATAATTTCCAAATTAAGAATGATAGCGCGTCCCGGTTGATATCATGGTGTAAGGCACGTCGTCCTCAACACGTACATGTAATTGGTTCATCTGTCCACCTGTAGTTTTCGAGTAAATGGCAATTTTATGTTTAGAGGTGAAAAGGCGCGTATTAGGCCTTTGAGACGTTTTTTCGTTTTTCACCCAAATGGCTATAATTTCCAAATTAAGAATGATAGCGCGTCCCGGTTGATATCATGGTGTAAGGCACGTCGTCCTCAACACGTACATGTAATTGGTTCATCTGTCCAATTGGTAGTTTTCGAGTAAATGGCAATTTTATGTTTAGAGGTGAAAAGGCGCGTATTAGGCCTTTTGAGACGTTTTTTCGTTTTTCACCCAAATGGCTATAATTTCCAAATTAAGAATCTTAGCGCGTCCCGGTTGATATCATGGTGTAAGGCACGTCGTCCTCAACACGTACATGTAATTGGTTCATCTGTCCAATCGTAGTTTTCGAGTAAATGGCAATTTTATGTTTAGAGGTGAAAAGGCGCGTATTAGGCCTTTTGAGACGTTTTTTCGTTTTTCACCCAAATGGCTATAATTTCCAAATTAAGAATGATAGCGCGTCCCGGTTGATATCATGGTGTAAGGCACGTCGTCCTCAACACGTACATGTAATTGGTTCATCTGTCCACCGTAGTTTTCGAGTAAATGGCAATTTTATGTTTAGAGGTGAAAAGGCGCGTATTAGGCCTTTTGAGATTTTCGTTTTTCACCCAAATGGCTATAATTTCCAAATTAAGAATGATAGCGCGTCCCGGTTGATATCATGGTGTAAGGCACGTCGTCCTCAACACGTACATGTAATTGGTTCATCTGTCCAATTCGTAGTTTTCGAGTAAATGGCAATTTTATGTTTAGAGGTGAAAAAGGCGCGTATTAGGCCTTTTGAGACGTTTTTTTCGTTTTTCACCCAAATGGCTATAATTTCCAAATTAAGAATGATAGCGCGTCCGGTTGATATCATGGTGTAAGGCACGTCGTCCTCAACACGTACATGTAATTGGTTCATCTGTCCAAATCGTAGTTTTCGAGTAAATGGCAATTTCATGTTTAGAGGTGAAAAGGCGCGTATTAGGCCTTTTGAGACATTTTTTCGTTTTTCACCCAAATGGCTATAATTTCCAAATTAAGAATGATAGCGCGTCCCGGTTGATATCATGGTGTAAGGCACGTCGTCCTCAACACGTACATGTAATTGGTTCATCTGTCCATTCGTAGTTTTCGAGTAAATGGCAATTTTATGTTTAGAGGTGAAAAAGGCGCGTATTAGGCCTTTTGAGACGTTTTTTCGTTTTTCACCCAAATGGCTATAATTTCCAAATTAAGAATGATAGCGCGTCCCGGTTGATATCATGGTGTAAGGCACGTCGTCCTCAACACGTACATGTAATTGGTTCATCTGTCCAATTCGTAGTTTTCGAGTAAATGGCAATTTTTGTTTAGAGGTGAAAAAGGCGCGTATTAGGCCTTTTGAGACGTTTTTTTTCGTTTTTCACCCAAATGGCTATAATTTCCAAATTAAGAATGATAGCGCATCCCGGTTGTTATCATGGTGTAAGGCACGTCGTCCTCAACACGTACATGTAATTGGTTCATCTGTCCACCTGTAGTTTTCGAGTAAATGGCAATTTTATGTTTAGAGGTGAAAAGGCGCGTATTAGGCCTTTTGAGACGTTTTTTTCGTTTTTCACCCAAATGGCTATAATTTCCAAATTAAGAATGATAGCGCGTCCCGGTTGATATCATGGTGTAAGGCACGTCGTCCTCAACACGTACATGTAATTGGTTCATCTGTCCAATTCGTAGTTTTCGAGTAAATGGCAATTTAATGTTTAGAGGTGAAAAGGCGCGTATTAGGCCTTTTGAGACGTTTTTTCGTTTTTCACCCAAATGGCTATAATTTCCAAATTAAGAATGATAGCGCGTCCCGGTTGATATCATGGTGTAAGGCACGTCGTCCTCAACACGTACATGTAATTGGTTCATCTGTCCAATTCGTAGTTTTCGAGTAAATGGCAATTTAATGTTTAGAGGTGAAAAAGGCGCGTATTAGGCCTTTTGAGACGTTTTTTCGTTTTTCACCCAAATGGCTATAATTTCCAAATTAAGAATGATAGCGCGTCCCGGTTGATATCATGGTGTAAGGCACGTCGTCCTCAACACGTACATGTAATTGGTTCATCTGTCCATTCGTAGTTTTCGAGTAAATGGCAATTTATGTTTAGAGGTGAAAGGCGCGTATTAGGCCTTTTGAGACCTTTTTTTCGTATTTCACCCAAATGCCTATAATTTCCAAATTAAGTATCTCAGCGCGTCCCGGTTGATATCATGGTGTAAGGCACGTCGTCCTCAACACGTACATGTAATTGGTTCATCTGTCCAATTCGTAGTTTTCGAGTAAATGGCAATTTAATGTTTAGAGGTGAAAAAGGCGCGTATTAGGCCTTTGAGACGTTTTTCGTTTTTCACCCAAATGGCTATAATTTCCAAATTAAGAATGATAGCGTCCCGGTTGATATCATGGTGTAAGGCACGTCGTCCTCAACACGTACATGTAATTGGTTCATCATCCAATTTTCGAGTAAATGGCAATTTTATGTTTAGAGGTGAAAAGGCGCGTATTAGGCCTTTTGAGACGTTTTTTCGTTTTTCACCCAAATGGCTATAATTTCCAAATTAAGAATGATAGCGCGTCCCGGTTGATATCATGGTGTAAGGCACGTCGTCCTCAACACGTACATGTAATTGGTTCATCTGTCCATCCGTAGTTTTCGAGTAAATGGTTCATGTTTAGGTGAAAAAGGCGCGTATTAGGCCTTTGAGACGTTTTTTTCGTTTTTCACCCAAATGGCTATAATTTCCAAATTAAGAATGATAGCGTCCCGGTTGATATCATGGTGTAAGGCACGTCGTCCTCAACACGTACATGTAATTGGATCATGTGTTAAATTCGTAGTTTTCAAGTAAATGGCAATTTTATAGATGAAAAGGCGCGTATTAGGCCTTTTGAGACGTTTTTTCGTTTTTCACCCAAATGGCTATAATTTCCAAATTAAGAATGATAGCGCGTCCCGGTTGATATCATGGTGTAAGGCACGTCGTCCTCAACACGTACATGTAATTGGTTCATCTGTCCATTGTAGTTTTCGAGTAAATGGCAATTTTATGTTTAGAGGTGAAAAGGCGCGTATTAGGGCTTATGAAAAGGTTTTTTCGCTTTTCACCCAAATGGCTATAATTTCCAAATTAAGAATGATAGCGCGTCCCGGTTGATATCATGGTGTAAGGCACGTCGTCCTCAACACGTACATGTAATTGGTTCATCTGTCCAATTGTAGTTTTCGAGTAAATGGCAATTTTATGTTTAGAGGTGAAAAGGCGCGTATTAGGCCTTTGAGACGTTTTTTCGTTTTTCACCCAAATGGCTATAATTTCCAAATTAAGAATGATAGCGCGTCCCGGTTGATATCATGGTGTAAGGCACGTCGTCCTCAACACGTACATGTAATTGGTTCATCTGTCCACCTGTAGTTTTCGAGTAAATGGCAATTTTATGTTTAGAGGTGAAAAGGCGCGTATTAGGCCTTTTGAGACGTTTTTTCGTTTTTCACCCAAATGGCTATAATTTCCAAATTAAGAATGATAGCGCGTCCCGGTTGATATCATGGTGTAAGGCACGTCGTCCTCAACACGTACATGTAATTGGTTCATCTGTCCAATTCGTAGTTTTCGAGTAAATGGCAATTTTATGTTTAGAGGTGAAAAGGCGCGTATTAGGCCTTTTGAGACGTTTTTTCGTTTTTGACCCAAATGGCTATAATTTCCAAATTAAGAATGATGGTGGGGTCCCGGTTGATATCATGGTGTAAGGCACGTCGTCCTCAACACGTACATGTAATTGGTTCATCTGTCCAATTCGTAGTTTTCGAGTAAATGGCAATTTTATGTTTAGAGGTGAAAAGGCGCGTATTAGGCCTTTGAGACGTTTTTTCGTTTTTCACCCAAATGGCTATAATTTCCAAATTAAGAATGATAGCGCGTCCCGGTTGATATCATGGTGTAAGGCACGTCGTCCTCAACACGTACATGTAATTGGTTCATCTGTCCATTCGTAGTTTTCGAGTAAATGGCAATTTTATGTTTAGAGGTGAAAAGGCGCGTATTAGGCCTTTTGAGACGTTTTTTCGTTTTTCACCCAAATGGCTATAATTTCCAAATTAAGAATGATAGCGCGTCCCGGTTGATATCATGGTGTAAGGCACGTCGTCCTCAACACGTACATGTAATTGGTTCATCTGTCCAATTCGTAGTTTTCGAGTAAATGGCAATTTTATGTTTAGAGGTGAAAAGGCGCGTATTAGGCCTTTTGAGACGTTTTTTCGTTTTTCACCCAAATGGCTATAATTTCCAAATTAAGAATGATAGCGCGTCCCGGTTGATATCATGGTGTAAGGCACGTCGTCCTCAACACGTACATGTAATTGGTTCATCTGTCCACCTGTAGTTTTCGAGTAAATGGCAATTTTATGTTTAGAGGTGAAAAGGCGCGTATTAGGCCTTTTGAGACGTTTTTTCGTTTTTCACCCAAATGGCTATAATTTCCAAATTAAGAATGATAGCGCGTCCCGGTTGATATCATGGTGTAAGGCACGTCGTCCTCAACACGTACATGTAATTGGTTCATCTGTCCAATTCGTAGTTTTCGAGTAAATGGCAATTTTATGTTTAGAGGTGAAAAGGCGCGTATTAGGCCTTTTGAGACGTTTTTTCGTTTTTCACCCAAATGGCTATAATTTCCAAATTAAGAATGATAGCGCGTCCCGGTTGATATCATGGTGTAAGGCACGTCGTCCTCAACACGTACATGTAATTGGTTCATCTGTCCAATTCGTAGTTTTCGAGTAAATGGCAATTTTATGTTTAGAGGTGAAAAGGCGCGTATTAGGCCTTTGAGACGTTTTTTCGTTTTTCACCCAAATGGCTATAATTTCCAAATTAAGAATGATAGCGCGTCCCGGTTGATATCATGGTGTAAGGCACGTCGTCCTCAACACGTACATGTAATTGGTTCATCTGTCCAATTCGTAGTTTTCGAGTAAATGGCAATTTTATGTTTAGAGGTGAAAAGGCGCGTATTAGGCCTTATGAAAAGGTTTTTTCGTTTTTCACCCAAATGGCTATAATTTCCAAATTAAGAATGATAGCGCGTCCCGGTTGATATCATGGTGTAAGGCACGTCGTCCTCAACACGTACATGTAATTGGTTCATCTGTCCACCTGTAGTTTTCGAGTAAATGGCAATTTTATGTTTAGAGGTGAAAAGGCGCGTATTAGGCCTTTTGAGACGTTTTTTTCGTTTTTCACCCAAATGGCTATAATTTC
The DNA here is from genome assembly GCA_037976565.1 of Mesocentrotus franciscanus. NCBI lineage: Eukaryota > Metazoa > Echinodermata > Echinoidea > Camarodonta > Strongylocentrotidae > Mesocentrotus > Mesocentrotus franciscanus. The sequence goes on from CP137670.1 coordinate 40,855,035, forward strand.
CAAATTAAGAATGATAGCGTCCCGGTTGATATCATGGTGTAAGGCACGTCGTCCTCAACACGTACATGTAATTGGTTCATCTGTCCAATTGGTAGTTTTCGAGTAAATGGCAATTTTATGTTTAGAGGTGAAAAGGCGCGTATTAGGCCTTTTGAGACGTTTTTTCGTTTTTCACCCAAATGGCTATAATTTCCAAATTAAGAATGATAGCGCGTCCCGGTTGATATCATGGTGTAAGGCACGTCGTCCTCAACACGTACATGTAATTGGTTCATCTGTCCAATTCGTAGTTTTCGAGTAAATGGCAATTTTATGTTTAGAGGTGAAAAGGCGCGTATTAGGCCTTTTGAGACGTTTTTTCGTTTTTCACCCAAATGGCTATAATTTCCAAATTAAGAATGATAGCGCGTCCCGGTTGATATCATGGTGTAAGGCACGTCGTCCTCAACACGTACATGTAATTGGTTCATCTGTCCAATTCGTAGTTTTCGAGTAAATGGCAATTTTATGTTTAGAGGTGAAAAGGCGCGTATTAGGCCTTTTGAGACGTTTTTTTTTTTCACCCAAATGGCTATAATTTCCAAATTAAGAATGATAGCGCGTCCCGGTTGATATCATGGTGTAAGGCACGTCGTCCTCAACACGTACATGTAATTGGTTCATCTGTCCAATTCGTAGTTTTCGAGTAAATGGCAATTTTATGTTTAGAGGTGAAAAGGCGCGTATTAGGCCTTTTGAGACGTTTTTTCGTTTTTCACCCAAATGGCTATAATTTCCAAATTAAGAATGATAGCGCGTCCCGGTTGATATCATGGTGTAAGGCACGTCGTCCTCAACACGTACATGTAATTGGTTCATCTGTCCAATTCGTAGTTTTCGAGTAAATGGCAATTTTATGTTTAGAGGTGAAAAAGGCGCGTATTAGGCCTTTTGAGACGTTTTTTCGTTTTTGACCCAAATGGCTATAATTTCCAAATTAAGAATGATGGTGGGGTCCCGGTTGATATCATGGTGTAAGGCACGTCGTCCTCAACACGTACATGTAATTGGTTCATCTGTCCAATTCGTAGTTTTCGAGTAAATGGCAATTTTATGTTTAGAGGTGAAAAGGCGCGTATTAGGGCTTTTGAGAGGTTTTTTCGTTTTTCACCCAAATGGCTATAATTTCCAAATTAAGAATGATAGCGCGTCCCGGTTGATATCATGGTGTAAGGCACGTCGTCCTCAACACGTACATGTAATTGGTTCATCTGTCCAATTCGTAGTTTTCGAGTAAATGGCAATTTTATGTTTAGAGGTGAAAAGGCGCGTATTAGGCCTTTTGAAAACGTTTTTTCGTTTTTCACCCAAATGGCTATAATTTCCAAATTAAGAATGATAGCGCGTCCCGGTTGATATCATGGTGTAAGGCACGTCGTCCTCAACACGTACATGTAATTGGTTCATCTGTCCAATTCGTAGTTTTCGAGTAAATGGCAATTTTATGTTTAGAGGTGAAAAGGCGCGTATTAGGCCTTTTGAGACGTTTTTTCGTTTTTCACCCAAATGGCTATAATTTCCAAATTAAGAATGATAGCGCGTCCCGGTTGATATCATGGTGTAAGGCACGTCGTCCTCAACACGTACATGTAATTGGTTCATCTGTCCAATTCGTAGTTTTCGAGTAAATGGCAATTTTATGTTTAGAGGTGAAAAGGCGCGTATTAGGCCTTTTGAGACGTTTTTTCGTTTTTCACCCAAATGGCTATAATTTCCAAATTAAGAATGATAGCGCGTCCCGGTTGATATCATGGTGTAAGGCACGTCGTCCTCAACACGTACATGTAATTGGTTCATCTGTCCAATTCGTAGTTTTCGAGTAAATGGCAATTTTATGTTTAGAGGTGAAAAGGCGCGTATTAGGCCTTTTGAGACGTTTTTTCGTTTTTCACCCAAATGGCTATAATTTCCAAATTAAGAATGATAGCGCGTCCCGGTTGATATCATGGTGTAAGGCACGTCGTCCTCAACACGTACATGTAATTGGTTCATCTGTCCACCTGTAGTTTTCGAGTAAATGGCAATTTTATGTTTAGAGGTGAAAAGGCGCGTATTAGGCCTTTTGAGACGTTTTTTCGTTTTTCACCCAAATGGCTATAATTTCCAAATTAAGAATGATAGCGCGTCCCGGTTGATATCATGGTGTAAGGCACGTCGTCCTCAACACGTACATGTAATTGGTTCATCTGTCCAATTCGTAGTTTTCGAGTAAATGGCAATTTTATGTTTAGAGGTGAAAAGGCGCGTATTAGGCCTTTGAGACGTTTTTTCGTTTTTCACCCAAATGGCTATAATTTCCAAATTAAGAATGATAGCGCGTCCCGGTTGATATCATGGTGTAAGGCACGTCGTCCTCAACACGTACATGTAATTGGTTCATCTGTCCACTACGTAGTTTTCGAGTAAATGGCAATTTTATGTTTAGAGGTGAAAAGGCGCGTATTAGGCCTTTTGAGACGTTTTTTCGTTTTTCACCCAAATGGCTATAATTTCCAAATTAAGAATGATAGCGCGTCCCGGTTGATATCATGGTGTAAGGCACGTCGTCCTCAACACGTACATGTAATTGGTTCATCTGTCCAATTTGTAGTTTTCGAGTAAATGGCAATTTTATGTTTAGAGGTGAAAAAGGCGCGTATTAGGCCTTTTGAGATGTTTTTTTCGCTTTTCACCCAAATGGCTATAATTTCCAAATTAAGAATGATAGCGCGTCCCGGTTGATATCATGGTGTAAGGCACGTCGTCCTCAACACGTACATGTAATTGGTTCATCTGTCCAATTCGTAGTTTTCGAGTAAATGGCAATTTTATGTTTAGAGGTGAAAAGGCGCGTATTAGGCCTTTTGAGACGTTTTTTCGTTTTTCACCCAAATGGCTATAATTTCCAAATTAAGAATGATAGCGCGTCCCGGTTGATATCATGGTGTAAGGCACGTCGTCCTCAACACGTACATGTAATTGGTTCATCTGTCCAATTCGTAGTTTTCGAGTAAATGGCAATTTTATGTTTAGAGGTGAAAAGGCGCGTATTAGGCCTTTTGAGACGTTTTTTCGTTTTTCACCCAAATGGCTATAATTTCCAAATTAAGAATGATAGCGCGTCCCGGTTGATATCATGGTGTAAGGCACGTCGTCCTCAACACGTACATGTAATTGGTTCATCTGTCCAATTCGTAGTTTTCGAGTAAATGGCAATTTTATGTTTAGAGGTGAAAAGGCGCGTATTAGGCCTTTTGAGACGTTTTTTCGTTTTTCACCCAAATGGCTATAATTTCCAAATTAAGAATGATAGCGCGTCCCGGTTGATATCATGGTGTAAGGCACGTCGTCCTCAACACGTACATGTAATTGGTTCATCTGTCCACCTGTAGTTTTCGAGTAAATGGCAATTTTATGTTTAGAGGTGAAAAGGCGCGTATTAGGCCTTTTGAGACGTTTTTTCGTTTTTCACCCAAATGGCTATAATTTCCAAATTAAGAATGATAGCGTCCCGGTTGATATCATGGTGTAAGGCACGTCGTCCTCAACACGTACATGTAATTGGTTCATCTGTCCAATTCGTAGTTTTCGAGTAAATGGCAATTTTATGTTTAGAGGTGAAAAAGGCGCGTATTAGGCCTTTTGAGACGTTTTTTCGTTTTTCACCCAAATGGCTATAATTTCCAAATTAAGAATGATAGCGCGTCCCGGTTGATATCATGGTGTAAGGCACGTCGTCCTCAACACGTACATGTAATTGGTTCATCTGTCCAATTCGTAGTTTTCGAGTAAATGGCAATTTTATGTTTAGAGGTGAAAAGGCGCGTATTAGGCCTTTTGAGACGTTTTTTCGTTTTTCACCCAAATGGCTATAATTTCCAAATTAAGAATGATGGTGGGGTCCCGGTTGATATCATGGTGTAAGGCACGTCGTCCTCAACACGTACATGTAATTGGTTCATCTGTCCAATTCGTAGTTTTCGAGTAAATGGCAATTTTATGTTTAGAGGTGAAAAGGCGCGTATTAGGCCTTTTGAGACGTTTTTTCGTTTTTCACCCAAATGGCTATAATTTCCAAATTAAGAATGATAGCGCGTCCCGGTTGATATCATGGTGTAAGGCACGTCGTCCTCAACACGTACATGTAATTGGTTCATCTGTCCAATTCGTAGTTTTCGAGTAAATGGCAATTTTATGTTTAGAGGTGAAAAGGCGCGTATTAGGCCTTTTGAGAGGTTTTTTCGTTTTTCACCCAAATGGCTATAATTTCCAAATTAAGAATGATAGCGCGTCCCGGTTGATATCATGGTGTAAGGCACGTCGTCCTCAACACGTACATGTAATTGGTTCATCTGTCCAATTGTAGTTTTCGAGTAAATGGCAATTTTATGTTTAGAGGTGAAAAGGCGCGTATTAGGCCTTTTGAGACGTTTTTTCGTTTTTCACCCAAATGGCTATAATTTCCAAATTAAGAATGATAGCGCGTCCCGGTTGATATCATGGTGTAAGGCACGTCGTCCTCAACACGTACATGTAATTGGTTCATCTGTCCACCGTAGTTTTCGAGTAAATGGCAATTTTATGTTTAGAGGTGAAAAGGCGCGTATTAGGCCTTTTGAGACGTTTTTTCGTTTTTCACCCAAATGGCTATAATTTCCAAATTAAGAATGATAGCGCGTCCCGGTTGATATCATGGTGTAAGGCACGTCGTCCTCAACACGTACATGTAATTGGTTCATCTGTCCATTCGTAGTTTTCGAGTAAATGGCAATTTTATGTTTAGAGGTGAAAAAGGCGCGTATTAGGCCTTTTGAGACGTTTTTTCGTTTTTCACCCAAATGGCTATAATTTCCAAATTAAGAATGATAGCGCGTCCCGGTTGATATCATGGTGTAAGGCACGTCGTCCTCAACACGTACATGTAATTGGTTCATCTGTCCAATTCGTAGTTTTCGAGTAAATGGCAATTTTATGTTTAGAGGTGAAAAGGCGCGTATTAGGCCTTTTGAGACGTTTTTTTCGTTTTTCACCCAAATGGCTATAATTTCCAAATTAAGAATGATAGCGCGTCCCGGTTGATATCATGGTGTAAGGCACGTCGTCCTCAACACGTACATGTAATTGGTTCATCTGTCCAATTCGTAGTTTTCGAGTAAATGGCAATTTTATGTTTAGAGGTGAAAAGGCGCGTATTAGGCCTTTTGAGACGTTTTTTCGTTTTTCACCCAAATGGCTATAATTTCCAAATTAAGAATGATAGCGCGTCCCGGTTGATATCATGGTGTAAGGCACGTCGTCCTCAACACGTACATGTAATTGGTTCATCTGTCCAATTCGTAGTTTTCGAGTAAATGGCAATTTTATGTTTAGAGGTGAAAAGGCGCGTATTAGGCCTTTTGAGACGTTTTTTCGTTTTTCACCCAAATGGCTATAATTTCCAAATTAAGAATGATAGCGCGTCCCGGTTGATATCATGGTGTAAGGCACGTCGTCCTCAACACGTACATGTAATTGGTTCATCTGTCCAATTCGTAGTTTTCGAGTAAATGGCAATTTTATGTTTAGAGGTGAAAAGGCGCGTATTAGGCCTTTTGAGACGTTTTTTCGTTTTTCACCCAAATGGCTATAATTTCCAAATTAAGAATGATAGCGCGTCCCGGTTGATATCATGGTGTAAGGCACGTCGTCCTCAACACGTACATGTAATTGGTTCATCTGTCCAATTCGTAGTTTTCGAGTAAATGGCAATTTTATGTTTAGAGGTGAAAAGGCGCGTATTAGGCCTTTGAGACGTTTTTTCGTTTTTCACCCAAATGGCTATAATTTCCAAATTAAGAATGATAGCGCGTCCCGGTTGATATCATGGTGTAAGGCACGTCGTCCTCAACACGTACATGTAATTGGTTCATCTGTCCAATTCGTAGTTTTCGAGTAAATGGCAATTTTATGTTTAGAGGTGAAAAGGCGCGTATTAGGCCTTTTGAGACGTTTTTTCGTTTTTCACCCAAATGGCTATAATTTCCAAATTAAGAATGATAGCGCGTCCCGGTTGATATCATGGTGTAAGGCACGTCGTCCTCAACACGTACATGTAATTGGTTCATCTGTCCAATTCGTAGTTTTCGAGTAAATGGCAATTTTATGTTTAGAGGTGAAAAGGCGCGTATTAGGCCTTTTGAGACGTTTTTTCGCTTTTCACCCAAATGGCTATAATTTCCAAATTAAGAATGATAGCGCGTCCCGGTTGATATCATGGTGTAAGGCACGTCGTCCTCAACACGTACATGTAATTGGTTCATCTGTCCAATTGGTAGTTTTCGAGTAAATGGCAATTTTATGTTTAGAGGTGAAAAGGCGCGTATTAGGCCTTTTGAGACGTTTTTTCGTTTTTGACCCAAATGGCTATAATTTCCAAATTAAGAATGATAGCGCGTCCCGGTTGATATCATGGTGTAAGGCACGTCGTCCTCAACACGTACATGTAATTGGTTCATCTGTCCAATTCGTAGTTTTCGAGTAAATGGCAATTTTATGTTTAGAGGTGAAAAGGCGCGTATTAGGCCTTTTGAGACGTTTTTTCGTTTTTCACCCAAATGGCTATAATTTCCAAATTAAGAATGATAGCGCGTCCCGGTTGATATCATGGTGTAAGGCACGTCGTCCTCAACACGTACATGTAATTGGTTCATCTGTCCAATTCGTAGTTTTCGAGTAAATGGCAATTTTATGTTTAGAGGTGAAAAGGCGCGTATTAGGCCTTTTGAGACGTTTTTTTCGTTTTTCACCCAAATGGCTATAATTTCCAAATTAAGAATGATAGCGCGTCCCGGTTGATATCATGGTGTAAGGCACGTCGTCCTCAACACGTACATGTAATTGGTTCATCTGTCCAATTCGTAGTTTTCGAGTAAATGGCAATTTTATGTTTAGAGGTGAAAAGGCGCGTATTAGGCCTTTTGAGACGTTTTTTCGCTTTTCACCCAAATGGCTATAATTTCCAAATTAAGAATGATAGCGCGTCCCGGTTGATATCATGGTGTAAGGCACGTCGTCCTCAACACGTACATGTAATTGGTTCATCTGTCCATTCGTAGTTTTCGAGTAAATGGCAATTTTATGTTTAGAGGTGAAAAGGCGCGTATTAGGCCTTTTGAGACGTTTTTTCGTTTTTCACCCAAATGGCTATAATTTCCAAATTAAGAATGATAGCGCGTCCCGGTTGATATCATGGTGTAAGGCACGTCGTCCTCAACACGTACATGTAATTGGTTCATCTGTCCAATTCGTAGTTTTCGAGTAAATGGCAATTTTATGTTTAGAGGTGAAAAGGCGCGTATTAGGCCTTTTTAGACGTTTTTTCGTTTTTCACCCAAATGGCTATAATTTCCAAATTAAGAATGATAGCGCGTCCCGGTTGATATCATGGTGTAAGGCACGTCGTCCTCAACACGTACATGTAATTGGTTCATCTGTCCAATTCGTAGTTTTCGAGTAAATGGCAATTTTATGTTTAGAGGTGAAAAGGCGCGTATTAGGCCTTTTGAGACGTTTTTTCGTTTTTCACCCAAATGGCTATAATTTCCAAATTAAGAATGATAGCGCGTCCCGGTTGATATCATGGTGTAAGGCACGTCGTCCTCAACACGTACATGTAATTGGTTCATCTGTCCAATTCGTAGTTTTCGAGTAAATGGCAATTTTATGTTTAGAGGTGAAAAGGCGCGTATTAGGCCTTTTGAGACGTTTTTTCGTTTTTCACCCAAATGGCTATAATTTCCAAATTAAGAATGATAGCGCGTCCCGGTTGATATCATGGTGTAAGGCACGTCGTCCTCAACACGTACATGTAATTGGTTCATCTGTCCAATTCGTAGTTTTCGAGTAAATGGCAATTTTATGTTTAGAGGTGAAAAGGCGCGTATTAGGCCTTTTGAGACGTTTTTTCGTTTTTCACCCAAATGGCTATAATTTCCAAATTAAGAATGATAGCGCGTCCCGGTTGATATCATGGTGTAAGGCACGTCGTCCTCAACACGTACATGTAATTGGTTCATCTGTCCACCTGTAGTTTTCGAGTAAATGGCAATTTTATGTTTAGAGGTGAAAAGGCGCGTATTAGGCCTTTTGAGACGTTTTTTCGTTTTTCACCCAAATGGCTATAATTTCCAAATTAAGAATGATAGCGCGTCCCGGTTGATATCATGGTGTAAGGCACGTCGTCCTCAACACGTACATGTAATTGGTTCATCTGTCCAATTCGTAGTTTTCGAGTAAATGGCAATTTTATGTTTAGAGGTGAAAAGGCGCGTATTAGGCCTTTTGAGACGTTTTTTCGTTTTTCACCCAAATGGCTATAATTTCCAAATTAAGAATGATAGCGCGTCCCGGTTGATATCATGGTGTAAGGCACGTCGTCCTCAACACGTACATGTAATTGGTTCATCTGTCCAATTCGTAGTTTTCGAGTAAATGGCAATTTTATGTTTAGAGGTGAAAAGGCGCGTATTAGGCCTTTTGAGACGTTTTTTCGTTTTTCACCCAAATGGCTATAATTTCCAAATTAAGAATGATAGCGCGTCCCGGTTGATATCATGGTGTAAGGCACGTCGTCCTCAACACGTACATGTAATTGGTTCATCTGTCCAATTCGTAGTTTTCGAGTAAATGGCAATTTTATGTTTAGAGGTGAAAAGGCGCGTATTAGGCCTTTTGAGACGTTTTTTCGTTTTTCACCCAAATGGCTATAATTTCCAAATTAAGAATGATAGCGCGTCCCGGTTGATATCATGGTGTAAGGCACGTCGTCCTCAACACGTACATGTAATTGGTTCATCTGTCCAATTCGTAGTTTTCGAGTAAATGGCAATTTTATGTTTAGAGGTGAAAAAGGCGCGTATTAGGCCTTTTGAGACGTTTTTTCGTTTTTCACCCAAATGGCTATAATTTCCAAATTAAGAATGATAGCGCGTCCCGGTTGATATCATGGTGTAAGGCACGTCGTCCTCAACACGTACATGTAATTGGTTCATCTGTCCAATTGTAGTTTTCGAGTAAATGGCAATTTTATGTTTAGAGGTGAAAAGGCGCGTATTAGGCCTTTTGAGACGTTTTTTCGTTTTTCACCCAAATGGCTATAATTTCCAAATTAAGAATGATAGCGCGTCCCGGTTGATATCATGGTGTAAGGCACGTCGTCCTCAACACGTACATGTAATTGGTTCATCTGTCCAATTCGTAGTTTTCGAGTAAATGGCAATTTTATGTTTAGAGGTGAAAAGGCGCGTATTAGGCCTTTTGAGACGTTTTTTCGTTTTTCACCCAAATGGCTATAATTTCCAAATTAAGAATGATAGCGCGTCCCGGTTGATATCATGGTGTAAGGCACGTCGTCCTCAACACGTACATGTAATTGGTTCATCTGTCCAATTCGTAGTTTTCGAGTAAATGGCAATTTTATGTTTAGAGGTGAAAAGGCGCGTATTAGGCCTTTTGAGACGTTTTTTCGTTTTTCACCCAAATGGCTATAATTTCCAAATTAAGAATGATAGCGCGTCCCGGTTGATATCATGGTGTAAGGCACGTCGTCCTCAACACGTACATGTAATTGGTTCATCTGTCCACCGTAGTTTTCGAGTAAATGGCAATTTTATGTTTAGAGGTGAAAAGGCGCGTATTAGGCCTTTTGAGACGTTTTTTCGTTTTTCACCCAAATGGCTATAATTTCCAAATTAAGAATGATAGCGCGTCCCGGTTGATATCATGGTGTAAGGCACGTCGTCCTCAACACGTACATGTAATTGGTTCATCTGTCCAATTCGTAGTTTTCGAGTAAATGGCAATTTTATGTTTAGAGGTGAAAAGGCGCGTATTAGGCCTTTTGAGACGTTTTTTCGTTTTTCACCCAAATGGCTATAATTTCCAAATTAAGAATGATAGCGCGTCCCGGTTGATATCATGGTGTAAGGCACGTCGTCCTCAACACGTACATGTAATTGGTTCATCTGTCCAATTCGTAGTTTTCGAGTAAATGGCAATTTTATGTTTAGAGGTGAAAAGGCGCGTATTAGGCCTTTTGAGACGTTTTTTCGTTTTTCACCCAAATGGCTATAATTTCCAAATTAAGAATGATAGCGCGTCCCGGTTGATATCATGGTGTAAGGCACGTCGTCCTCAACACGTACATGTAATTGGTTCATCTGTCCAATTGTAGTTTTCGAGTAAATGGCAATTTTATGTTTAGAGGTGAAAAGGCGCGTATTAGGCCTTTTGAGACGTTTTTTCGTTTTTCACCCAAATGGCTATAATTTCCAAATTAAGAATGATAGCGCGTCCCGGTTGATATCATGGTGTAAGGCACGTCGTCCTCAACACGTACATGTAATTGGTTCATCTGTCCAATTCGTAGTTTTCGAGTAAATGGCAATTTTATGTTTAGAGGTGAAAAGGCGCGTATTAGGCCTTTTTAGACGTTTTTTCGTTTTTCACCCAAATGGCTATAATTTCCAAATTAAGAATGATAGCGCGTCCCGGTTGATATCATGGTGTAAGGCACGTCGTCCTCAACACGTACATGTAATTGGTTCATCTGTCCAATTCGTAGTTTTCGAGTAAATGGCAATTTTATGTTTAGAGGTGAAAAGGCGCGTATTAGGCCTTTTGAGACGTTTTTTCGTTTTTCACCCAAATGGCTATAATTTCCAAATTAAGAATGATAGCGCGTCCCGGTTGATATCATGGTGTAAGGCACGTCGTCCTCAACACGTACATGTAATTGGTTCATCTGTCCAATTCGTAGTTTTCGAGTAAATGGCAATTTTATGTTTAGAGGTGAAAAGGCGCGTATTAGGCCTTTTGAGACGTTTTTTCGTTTTTCACCCAAATGGCTATAATTTCCAAATTAAGAATGATAGCGCGTCCCGGTTGATATCATGGTGTAAGGCACGTCGTCCTCAACACGTACATGTAATTGGTTCATCTGTCCAATTCGTAGTTTTCGAGTAAATGGCAATTTTATGTTTAGAGGTGAAAAGGCGCGTATTAGGCCTTTTGAGACGTTTTTTCGTTTTTCACCCAAATGGCTATAATTTCCAAATTAAGAATGATAGCGCGTCCCGGTTGATATCATGGTGTAAGGCACGTCGTCCTCAACACGTACATGTAATTGGTTCATCTGTCCAATTCGTAGTTTTCGAGTAAATGGCAATTTTATGTTTAGAGGTGAAAAGGCGCGTATTAGGCCTTTTGAGACGTTTTTTCGTTTTTCACCCAAATGGCTATAATTTCCAAATTAAGAATGATAGCGCGTCCCGGTTGATATCATGGTGTAAGGCACGTCGTCCTCAACACGTACATGTAATTGGTTCATCTGTCCAATTCGTAGTTTTCGAGTAAATGGCAATTTTATGTTTAGAGGTGAAAAGGCGCGTATTAGGCCTTTTGAGACGTTTTTTTAGTTTTTCACCCAAATGGCTATAATTTCCAAATTAAGAATGATAGCGCGTCCCGGTTGATATCATGGTGTAAGGCACGTCGTCCTCAACACGTACATGTAATTGGTTCATCTGTCCAATTCGTAGTTTTCGAGTAAATGGCAATTTTATGTTTAGAGGTGAAAAAGGCGCGTATTAGGCCTTTTGAGACGTTTTTTCGTTTTTCACCCAAATGGCTATAATTTCCAAATTAAGAATGATAGCGCGTCCCGGTTGATATCATGGTGTAAGGCACGTCGTCCTCAACACGTACATGTAATTGGTTCATCTGTCCAATTCGTAGTTTTCGAGTAAATGGCAATTTTATGTTTAGAGGTGAAAAGGCGCGTATTAGGCCTTTTGAGACGTTTTTTCGTTTTTCACCCAAATGGCTATAATTTCCAAATTAAGAATGATAGCGCGTCCCGGTTGATATCATGGTGTAAGGCACGTCGTCCTCAACACGTACATGTAATTGGTTCATCTGTCCAATTCGTAGTTTTCGAGTAAATGGCAATTTTATGTTTAGAGGTGAAAAGGCGCGTATTAGGCCTTTTGAGACGTTTTTTCGTTTTTCACCCAAATGGCTATAATTTCCAAATTAAGAATGATAGCGCGTCCCGGTTGATATCATGGTGTAAGGCACGTCGTCCTCAACACGTACATGTAATTGGTTCATCTGTCCAATTCGTAGTTTTCGAGTAAATGGCAATTTTATGTTTAGAGGTGAAAAGGCGCGTATTAGGCCTTTTGAGACGTTTTTTCGTTTTTCACCCAAATGGCTATAATTTCCAAATTAAGAATGATAGCGCGTCCCGGTTGATATCATGGTGTAAGGCACGTCGTCCTCAACACGTACATGTAATTGGTTCATCTGTCCAATTCGTAGTTTTCGAGTAAATGGCAATTTTATGTTTAGAGGTGAAAAGGCGCGTATTAGGCCTTTTGAGACGTTTTTTCGTTTTTCACCCAAATGGCTATAATTTCCAAATTAAGAATGATAGCGCGTCCCGGTTGATATCATGGTGTAAGGCACGTCGTCCTCAACACGTACATGTAATTGGTTCATCTGTCCAATTCGTAGTTTTCGAGTAAATGGCAATTTTATGTTTAGAGGTGAAAAGGCGCGTATTAGGCCTTTTGAGAGGTTTTTTCGTTTTTCACCCAAATGGCTATAATTTCCAAATTAAGAATGATAGCGCGTCCCGGTTGATATCATGGTGTAAGGCACGTCGTCCTCAACACGTACATGTAATTGGTTCATCTGTCCAATTCGTAGTTTTCGAGTAAATGGCAATTTTATGTTTAGAGGTGAAAAGGCGCGTATTAGGCCTTTTGAGACGTTTTTTCGTTTTTCACCCAAATGGCTATAATTTCCAAATTAAGAATGATAGCGCGTCCCGGTTGATATCATGGTGTAAGGCACGTCGTCCTCAACACGTACATGTAATTGGTTCATCTGTCCAATTCGTAGTTTTCGAGTAAATGGCAATTTTATGTTTAGAGGTGAAAAGGCGCGTATTAGGCCTTTTGAGACGTTTTTTCGTTTTTCACCCAAATGGCTATAATTTCCAAATTAAGAATGATAGCGCGTCCCGGTTGATATCATGGTGTAAGGCACGTCGTCCTCAACACGTACATGTAATTGGTTCATCTGTCCACCTGTAGTTTTCGAGTAAATGGCAATTTTATGTTTAGAGGTGAAAAGGCGCGTATTAGGCCTTTTGAGACGTTTTTTCGTTTTTCACCCAAATGGCTATAATTTCCAAATTAAGAATGATAGCGCGTCCCGGTTGATATCATGGTGTAAGGCACGTCGTCCTCAACACGTACATGTAATTGGTTCATCTGTCCAATTCGTAGTTTTCGAGTAAATGGCAATTTTATGTTTAGAGGTGAAAAGGCGCGTATTAGGCCTTTTGAGAGGTTTTTTCGTTTTTCACCCAAATGGCTATAATTTCCAAATTAAGAATGATAGCGCGTCCCGGTTGATATCATGGTGTAAGGCACGTCGTCCTCAACACGTACATGTAATTGGTTCATCTGTCCAATTCGTAGTTTTCGAGTAAATGGCAATTTTATGTTTAGAGGTGAAAAGGCGCGTATTAGGCCTTTTGAGACGTTTTTTCGTTTTTCACCCAAATGGCTATAATTTCCAAATTAAGAATGATAGCGCGTCCCGGTTGATATCATGGTGTAAGGCACGTCGTCCTCAACACGTACATGTAATTGGTTCATCTGTCCAATTCGTAGTTTTCGAGTAAATGGCAATTTTATGTTTAGAGGTGAAAAGGCGCGTATTAGGCCTTTTGAGACGTTTTTTCGTTTTTCACCCAAATGGCTATAATTTCCAAATTAAGAATGATAGCGCGTCCCGGTTGATATCATGGTGTAAGGCACGTCGTCCTCAACACGTACATGTAATTGGTTCATCTGTCCAATTCGTAGTTTTCGAGTAAATGGCAATTTTATGTTTAGAGGTGAAAAGGCGCGTATTAGGCCTTTTGAGACGTTTTTTCGTTTTTCACCCAAATGGCTATAATTTCCAAATTAAGAATGATAGCGCGTCCCGGTTGATATCATGGTGTAAGGCACGTCGTCCTCAACACGTACATGTAATTGGTTCATCTGTCCAATTCGTAGTTTTCGAGTAAATGGCAATTTTATGTTTAGAGGTGAAAAGGCGCGTATTAGGCCTTTTGAGACGTTTTTTCGTTTTTCACCCAAATGGCTATAATTTCCAAATTAAGAATGATAGCGCGTCCCGGTTGATATCATGGTGTAAGGCACGTCGTCCTCAACACGTACATGTAATTGGTTCATCTGTCCAATTCGTAGTTTTCGAGTAAATGGCAATTTTATGTTTAGAGGTGAAAAGGCGCGTATTAGGCCTTTTGAGACGTTTTTTCGTTTTTCACCCAAATGGCTATAATTTCCAAATTAAGAATGATAGCGCGTCCCGGTTGATATCATGGTGTAAGGCACGTCGTCCTCAACACGTACATGTAATTGGTTCATCTGTCCAATTCGTAGTTTTCGAGTAAATGGCAATTTTATGTTTAGAGGTGAAAAGGCGCGTATTAGGCCTTTTGAGACGTTTTTTCGTTTTTCACCCAAATGGCTATAATTTCCAAATTAAGAATGATAGCGCGTCCCGGTTGATATCATGGTGTAAGGCACGTCGTCCTCAACACGTACATGTAATTGGTTCATCTGTCCAATTCGTAGTTTTCGAGTAAATGGCAATTTTATGTTTAGAGGTGAAAAGGCGCGTATTAGGCCTTTTGAGACGTTTTTTCGTTTTTCACCCAAATGGCTATAATTTCCAAATTAAGAATGATAGCGCGTCCCGGTTGATATCATGGTGTAAGGCACGTCGTCCTCAACACGTACATGTAATTGGTTCATCTGTCCAATTCGTAGTTTTCGAGTAAATGGCAATTTTATGTTTAGAGGTGAAAAGGCGCGTATTAGGCCTTTTGAAAAGGTTTTTTCGTTTTTCACCCAAATGGCTATAATTTCCAAATTAAGAATGATAGCGCGTCCCGGTTGATATCATGGTGTAAGGCACGTCGTCCTCAACACGTACATGTAATTGGTTCATCTGTCCAATTCGTAGTTTTCGAGTAAATGGCAATTTTATGTTTAGAGGTGAAAAGGCGCGTATTAGGCCTTTTGAGACGTTTTTTCGTTTTTCACCCAAATGGCTATAATTTCCAAATTAAGAATGATAGCGCGTCCCGGTTGATATCATGGTGTAAGGCACGTCGTCCTCAACACGTACATGTAATTGGTTCATCTGTCCAATTCGTAGTTTTCGAGTAAATGGCAATTTTATGTTTAGAGGTGAAAAGGCGCGTATTAGGCCTTTTGAAAAGGTTTTTTCGTTTTTCACCCAAATGGCTATAATTTCCAAATTAAGAATGATAGCGCGTCCCGGTTGATATCATGGTGTAAGGCACGTCGTCCTCAACACGTACATGTAATTGGTTCATCTGTCCAATTCGTAGTTTTCGAGTAAATGGCAATTTTATGTTTAGAGGTGAAAAGGCGCGTATTAGGCCTTTTGAGACGTTTTTTCGTTTTTCACCCAAATGGCTATAATTTCCAAATTAAGAATGATAGCGCGTCCCGGTTGATATCATGGTGTAAGGCACGTCGTCCTCAACACGTACATGTAATTGGTTCATCTGTCCAATTCGTAGTTTTCGAGTAAATGGCAATTTTATGTTTAGAGGTGAAAAGGCGCGTATTAGGCCTTTTGAGACGTTTTTTCGTTTTTCACCCAAATGGCTATAATTTCCAAATTAAGAATGATAGCGCGTCCCGGTTGATATCATGGTGTAAGGCACGTCGTCCTCAACACGTACATGTAATTGGTTCATCTGTCCAATTCGTAGTTTTCGAGTAAATGGCAATTTTATGTTTAGAGGTGAAAAGGCGCGTATTAGGCCTTTTGAGACGTTTTTTCGTTTTTCACCCAAATGGCTATAATTTCCAAATTAAGAATGATAGCGCGTCCCGGTTGATATCATGGTGTAAGGCACGTCGTCCTCAACACGTACATGTAATTGGTTCATCTGTCCAATTCGTAGTTTTCGAGTAAATGGCAATTTTATGTTTAGAGGTGAAAAGGCGCGTATTAGGCCTTTTGAGACGTTTTTTCGTTTTTCACCCAAATGGCTATAATTTCCAAATTAAGAATGATAGCGCGTCCCGGTTGATATCATGGTGTAAGGCACGTCGTCCTCAACACGTACATGTAATTGGTTCATCTGTCCAATTCGTAGTTTTCGAGTAAATGGCAATTTTATGTTTAGAGGTGAAAAGGCGCGTATTAGGCCTTTTGAGACGTTTTTTCGTTTTTCACCCAAATGGCTATAATTTCCAAATTAAGAATGATAGCGCGTCCCGGTTGATATCATGGTGTAAGGCACGTCGTCCTCAACACGTACATGTAATTGGTTCATCTGTCCAATTGGTAGTTTTCGAGTAAATGGCAATTTTATGTTTAGAGGTGAAAAGGCGCGTATTAGGCCTTTTGAGACGTTTTTTCGTTTTTCACCCAAATGGCTATAATTTCCAAATTAAGAATGATAGCGCGTCCCGGTTGATATCATGGTGTAAGGCACGTCGTCCTCAACACGTACATGTAATTGGTTCATCTGTCCAATTCGTAGTTTTCGAGTAAATGGCAATTTTATGTTTAGAGGTGAAAAGGCGCGTATTAGGCCTTTTGAGACGTTTTTTTCGTTTTTCACCCAAATGGCTATAATTTCCAAATTAAGAATGATAGCGCGTCCCGGTTGATATCATGGTGTAAGGCACGTCGTCCTCAACACGTACATGTAATTGGTTCATCTGTCCAATTCGTAGTTTTCGAGTAAATGGCAATTTTATGTTTAGAGGTGAAAAGGCGCGTATTAGGCCTTTTGAGACGTTTTTTCGTTTTTCACCCAAATGGCTATAATTTCCAAATTAAGAATGATAGCGCGTCCCGGTTGATATCATGGTGTAAGGCACGTCGTCCTCAACACGTACATGTAATTGGTTCATCTGTCCAATTCGTAGTTTTCGAGTAAATGGCAATTTTATGTTTAGAGGTGAAAAGGCGCGTATTAGGCCTTTTGAGACGTTTTTTCGTTTTTCACCCAAATGGCTATAATTTCCAAATTAAGAATGATAGCGCGTCCCGGTTGATATCATGGTGTAAGGCACGTCGTCCTCAACACGTACATGTAATTGGTTCATCTGTCCAATTCGTAGTTTTCGAGTAAATGGCAATTTTATGTTTAGAGGTGAAAAGGCGCGTATTAGGCCTTTTGAGACGTTTTTTCGTTTTTCACCCAAATGGCTATAATTTCCAAATTAAGAATGATAGCGCGTCCCGGTTGATATCATGGTGTAAGGCACGTCGTCCTCAACACGTACATGTAATTGGTTCATCTGTCCAATTCGTAGTTTTCGAGTAAATGGCAATTTTATGTTTAGAGGTGAAAAGGCGCGTATTAGGCCTTTTGAGACGTTTTTTCGTTTTTCACCCAAATGGCTATAATTTCCAAATTAAGAATGATAGCGCGTCCCGGTTGATATCATGGTGTAAGGCACGTCGTCCTCAACACGTACATGTAATTGGTTCATCTGTCCAATTCGTAGTTTTCGAGTAAATGGCAATTTTATGTTTAGAGGTGAAAAGGCGCGTATTAGGCCTTTTGAGACGTTTTTTCGTTTTTCACCCAAATGGCTATAATTTCCAAATTAAGAATGATAGCGCGTCCCGGTTGATATCATGGTGTAAGGCACGTCGTCCTCAACACGTACATGTAATTGGTTCATCTGTCCAATTCGTAGTTTTCGAGTAAATGGCAATTTTATGTTTAGAGGTGAAAAGGCGCGTATTAGGCCTTTTGAGACGTTTTTTCGTTTTTCACCCAAATGGCTATAATTTCCAAATTAAGAATGATAGCGCGTCCCGGTTGATATCATGGTGTAAGGCACGTCGTCCTCAACACGTACATGTAATTGGTTCATCTGTCCAATTCGTAGTTTTCGAGTAAATGGCAATTTTATGTTTAGAGGTGAAAAGGCGCGTATTAGGCCTTTTGAGACGTTTTTTCGTTTTTCACCCAAATGGCTATAATTTCCAAATTAAGAATGATAGCGCGTCCCGGTTGATATCATGGTGTAAGGCACGTCGTCCTCAACACGTACATGTAATTGGTTCATCTGTCCAATTCGTAGTTTTCGAGTAAATGGCAATTTTATGTTTAGAGGTGAAAAGGCGCGTATTAGGCCTTTTGAGACGTTTTTTCGTTTTTCACCCAAATGGCTATAATTTCCAAATTAAGAATGATAGCGCGTCCCGGTTGATATCATGGTGTAAGGCACGTCGTCCTCAACACGTACATGTAATTGGTTCATCTGTCCAATTCGTAGTTTTCGAGTAAATGGCAATTTTATGTTTAGAGGTGAAAAGGCGCGTATTAGGCCTTTTGAGACGTTTTTTCGTTTTTCACCCAAATGGCTATAATTTCCAAATTAAGAATGATAGCGCGTCCCGGTTGATATCATGGTGTAAGGCACGTCGTCCTCAACACGTACATGTAATTGGTTCATCTGTCCAATTCGTAGTTTTCGAGTAAATGGCAATTTTATGTTTAGAGGTGAAAAGGCGCGTATTAGGCCTTTTGAGACGTTTTTTCGTTTTTCACCCAAATGGCTATAATTTCCAAATTAAGAATGATAGCGCGTCCCGGTTGATATCATGGTGTAAGGCACGTCGTCCTCAACACGTACATGTAATTGGTTCATCTGTCCAATTCGTAGTTTTCGAGTAAATGGCAATTTTATGTTTAGAGGTGAAAAGGCGCGTATTAGGCCTTTTGAGACGTTTTTTCGTTTTTCACCCAAATGGCTATAATTTCCAAATTAAGAATGATAGCGCGTCCCGGTTGATATCATGGTGTAAGGCACGTCGTCCTCAACACGTACATGTAATTGGTTCATCTGTCCAATTCGTAGTTTTCGAGTAAATGGCAATTTTATGTTTAGAGGTGAAAAGGCGCGTATTAGGCCTTTTGAAAAGGTTTTTTCGTTTTTCACCCAAATGGCTATAATTTCCAAATTAAGAATGATAGCGCGTCCCGGTTGATATCATGGTGTAAGGCACGTCGTCCTCAACACGTACATGTAATTGGTTCATCTGTCCAATTCGTAGTTTTCGAGTAAATGGCAATTTTATGTTTAGAGGTGAAAAGGCGCGTATTAGGCCTTTTGAGACGTTTTTTCGTTTTTCACCCAAATGGCTATAATTTCCAAATTAAGAATGATAGCGCGTCCCGGTTGATATCATGGTGTAAGGCACGTCGTCCTCAACACGTACATGTAATTGGTTCATCTGTCCAATTCGTAGTTTTCGAGTAAATGGCAATTTTATGTTTAGAGGTGAAAAGGCGCGTATTAGGCCTTTTGAGACGTTTTTTCGTTTTTCACCCAAATGGCTATAATTTCCAAATTAAGAATGATAGCGCGTCCCGGTTGATATCATGGTGTAAGGCACGTCGTCCTCAACACGTACATGTAATTGGTTCATCTGTCCAATTCGTAGTTTTCGAGTAAATGGCAATTTTATGTTTAGAGGTGAAAAGGCGCGTATTAGGCCTTTTGAGACGTTTTTTCGTTTTTCACCCAAATGGCTATAATTTCCAAATTAAGAATGATAGCGCGTCCCGGTTGATATCATGGTGTAAGGCACGTCGTCCTCAACACGTACATGTAATTGGTTCATCTGTCCAATTCGTAGTTTTCGAGTAAATGGCAATTTTATGTTTAGAGGTGAAAAGGCGCGTATTAGGCCTTTTGAGACGTTTTTTCGTTTTTCACCCAAATGGCTATAATTTCCAAATTAAGAATGATAGCGCGTCCCGGTTGATATCATGGTGTAAGGCACGTCGTCCTCAACACGTACATGTAATTGGTTCATCTGTCCAATTCGTAGTTTTCGAGTAAATGGCAATTTTATGTTTAGAGGTGAAAAAGGCGCGTATTAGGCCTTTTGAGACGTTTTTTCGTTTTTCACCCAAATGGCTATAATTTCCAAATTAAGAATGATAGCGCGTCCCGGTTGATATCATGGTGTAAGGCACGTCGTCCTCAACACGTACATGTAATTGGTTCATCTGTCCAATTCGTAGTTTTCGAGTAAATGGCAATTTTATGTTTAGAGGTGAAAAAGGCGCGTATTAGGCCTTTTGAGACGTTTTTTCGTTTTTCACCCAAATGGCTATAATTTCCAAATTAAGAATGATAGCGCGTCCCGGTTGATATCATGGTGTAAGGCACGTCGTCCTCAACACGTACATGTAATTGGTTCATCTGTCCAATTGGTAGTTTTCGAGTAAATGGCAATTTTATGTTTAGAGGTGAAAAGGCGCGTATTAGGCCTTTTGAGACGTTTTTTCGTTTTTCACCCAAATGGCTATAATTTCCAAATTAAGAATGATAGCGCGTCCCGGTTGATATCATGGTGTAAGGCACGTCGTCCTCAACACGTACATGTAATTGGTTCATCTGTCCAATTCGTAGTTTTCGAGTAAATGGCAATTTTATGTTTAGAGGTGAAAAGGCGCGTATTAGGCCTTTTGAGACGTTTTTTCGTTTTTCACCCAAATGGCTATAATTTCCAAATTAAGAATGATAGCGCGTCCCGGTTGATATCATGGTGTAAGGCACGTCGTCCTCAACACGTACATGTAATTGGTTCATCTGTCCAATTCGTAGTTTTCGAGTAAATGGCAATTTTATGTTTAGAGGTGAAAAAGGCGCGTATTAGGCCTTTTGAGACGTTTTTTCGTTTTTCACCCAAATGGCTATAATTTCCAAATTAAGAATGATAGCGCGTCCCGGTTGATATCATGGTGTAAGGCACGTCGTCCTCAACACGTACATGTAATTGGTTCATCTGTCCAATTCGTAGTTTTCGAGTAAATGGCAATTTTATGTTTAGAGGTGAAAAGGCGCGTATTAGGCCTTTTGAGACGTTTTTTCGTTTTTCACCCAAATGGCTATAATTTCCAAATTAAGAATGATAGCGCGTCCCGGTTGATATCATGGTGTAAGGCACGTCGTCCTCAACACGTACATGTAATTGGTTCATCTGTCCAATTCGTAGTTTTCGAGTAAATGGCAATTTTATGTTTAGAGGTGAAAAGGCGCGTATTAGGCCTTTTGAGACGTTTTTTCGTTTTTCACCCAAATGGCTATAATTTCCAAATTAAGAATGATAGCGCGTCCCGGTTGATATCATGGTGTAAGGCACGTCGTCCTCAACACGTACATGTAATTGGTTCATCTGTCCAATTCGTAGTTTTCGAGTAAATGGCAATTTTATGTTTAGAGGTGAAAAGGCGCGTATTAGGCCTTTTGAGACGTTTTTTCGTTTTTCACCCAAATGGCTATAATTTCCAAATTAAGAATGATAGCGCGTCCCGGTTGATATCATGGTGTAAGGCACGTCGTCCTCAACACGTACATGTAATTGGTTCATCTGTCCAATTCGTAGTTTTCGAGTAAATGGCAATTTTATGTTTAGAGGTGAAAAGGCGCGTATTAGGCCTTTTGAGACGTTTTTTCGTTTTTCACCCAAATGGCTATAATTTCCAAATTAAGAATGATAGCGCGTCCCGGTTGATATCATGGTGTAAGGCACGTCGTCCTCAACACGTACATGTAATTGGTTCATCTGTCCAATTCGTAGTTTTCGAGTAAATGGCAATTTTATGTTTAGAGGTGAAAAGGCGCGTATTAGGCCTTTTGAGACGTTTTTTCGTTTTTCACCCAAATGGCTATAATTTCCAAATTAAGAATGATAGCGCGTCCCGGTTGATATCATGGTGTAAGGCACGTCGTCCTCAACACGTACATGTAATTGGTTCATCTGTCCAATTCGTAGTTTTCGAGTAAATGGCAATTTTATGTTTAGAGGTGAAAAGGCGCGTATTAGGCCTTTTGAGACGTTTTTTCGTTTTTCACCCAAATGGCTATAATTTCCAAATTAAGAATGATAGCGCGTCCCGGTTGATATCATGGTGTAAGGCACGTCGTCCTCAACACGTACATGTAATTGGTTCATCTGTCCAATTCGTAGTTTTCGAGTAAATGGCAATTTTATGTTTAGAGGTGAAAAAGGCGCGTATTAGGCCTTTTGAGACGTTTTTTCGTTTTTCACCCAAATGGCTATAATTTCCAAATTAAGAATGATAGCGCGTCCCGGTTGATATCATGGTGTAAGGCACGTCGTCCTCAACACGTACATGTAATTGGTTCATCTGTCCAATTCGTAGTTTTCGAGTAAATGGCAATTTTATGTTTAGAGGTGAAAAAGGCGCGTATTAGGCCTTTTGAGACGTTTTTTCGTTTTTCACCCAAATGGCTATAATTTCCAAATTAAGAATGATAGCGCGTCCCGGTTGATATCATGGTGTAAGGCACGTCGTCCTCAACACGTACATGTAATTGGTTCATCTGTCCAATTCGTAGTTTTCGAGTAAATGGCAATTTTATGTTTAGAGGTGAAAAGGCGCGTATTAGGCCTTTTGAGACGTTTTTTCGTTTTTCACCCAAATGGCTATAATTTCCAAATTAAGAATGATAGCGCGTCCCGGTTGATATCATGGTGTAAGGCACGTCGTCCTCAACACGTACATGTAATTGGTTCATCTGTCCAATTCGTAGTTTTCGAGTAAATGGCAATTTTATGTTTAGAGGTGAAAAGGCGCGTATTAGGCCTTTTGAGAGGTTTTTTCGTTTTTCACCCAAATGGCTATAATTTCCAAATTAAGAATGATAGCGCGTCCCGGTTGATATCATGGTGTAAGGCACGTCGTCCTCAACACGTACATGTAATTGGTTCATCTGTCCAATTCGTAGTTTTCGAGTAAATGGCAATTTTATGTTTAGAGGTGAAAAGGCGCGTATTAGGCCTTTTGAGACGTTTTTTCGTTTTTCACCCAAATGGCTATAATTTCCAAATTAAGAATGATAGCGCGTCCCGGTTGATATCATGGTGTAAGGCACGTCGTCCTCAACACGTACATGTAATTGGTTCATCTGTCCAATTCGTAGTTTTCGAGTAAATGGCAATTTTATGTTTAGAGGTGAAAAAGGCGCGTATTAGGCCTTTTGAGACGTTTTTTCGTTTTTCACCCAAATGGCTATAATTTCCAAATTAAGAATGATAGCGCGTCCCGGTTGATATCATGGTGTAAGGCACGTCGTCCTCAACACGTACATGTAATTGGTTCATCTGTCCAATTCGTAGTTTTCGAGTAAATGGCAATTTTATGTTTAGAGGTGAAAAGGCGCGTATTAGGCCTTTTGAGACGTTTTTTCGTTTTTCACCCAAATGGCTATAATTTCCAAATTAAGAATGATAGCGCGTCCCGGTTGATATCATGGTGTAAGGCACGTCGTCCTCAACACGTACATGTAATTGGTTCATCTGTCCAATTCGTAGTTTTCGAGTAAATGGCAATTTTATGTTTAGAGGTGAAAAGGCGCGTATTAGGCCTTTTGAGACGTTTTTTCGTTTTTCACCCAAATGGCTATAATTTCCAAATTAAGAATGATAGCGCGTCCCGGTTGATATCATGGTGTAAGGCACGTCGTCCTCAACACGTACATGTAATTGGTTCATCTGTCCACCGTAGTTTTCGAGTAAATGGCAATTTTATGTTTAGAGGTGAAAAGGCGCGTATTAGGCCTTTTGAGACGTTTTTTCGTTTTTCACCCAAATGGCTATAATTTCCAAATTAAGAATGATAGCGCGTCCCGGTTGATATCATGGTGTAAGGCACGTCGTCCTCAACACGTACATGTAATTGGTTCATCTGTCCACCTGTAGTTTTCGAGTAAATGGCAATTTTATGTTTAGAGGTGAAAAGGCGCGTATTAGGCCTTTTGAGACGTTTTTTCGTTTTTCACCCAAATGGCTATAATTTCCAAATTAAGAATGATAGCGCGTCCCGGTTGATATCATGGTGTAAGGCACGTCGTCCTCAACACGTACATGTAATTGGTTCATCTGTCCAATTCGTAGTTTTCGAGTAAATGGCAATTTTATGTTTAGAGGTGAAAAGGCGCGTATTAGGCCTTTTGAGACGTTTTTTCGTTTTTCACCCAAATGGCTATAATTTCCAAATTAAGAATGATAGCGCGTCCCGGTTGATATCATGGTGTAAGGCACGTCGTCCTCAACACGTACATGTAATTGGTTCATCTGTCCAATTCGTAGTTTTCGAGTAAATGGCAATTTTATGTTTAGAGGTGAAAAGGCGCGTATTAGGCCTTTTGAGACGTTTTTTCGTTTTTCACCCAAATGGCTATAATTTCCAAATTAAGAATGATAGCGCGTCCCGGTTGATATCATGGTGTAAGGCACGTCGTCCTCAACACGTACATGTAATTGGTTCATCTGTCCAATTCGTAGTTTTCGAGTAAATGGCAATTTTATGTTTAGAGGTGAAAAGGCGCGTATTAGGCCTTTTGAGACGTTTTTTCGTTTTTCACCCAAATGGCTATAATTTCCAAATTAAGAATGATAGCGCGTCCCGGTTGATATCATGGTGTAAGGCACGTCGTCCTCAACACGTACATGTAATTGGTTCATCTGTCCAATTCGTAGTTTTCGAGTAAATGGCAATTTTATGTTTAGAGGTGAAAAGGCGCGTATTAGGCCTTTTGAGACGTTTTTTCGTTTTTCACCCAAATGGCTATAATTTCCAAATTAAGAATGATAGCGCGTCCCGGTTGATATCATGGTGTAAGGCACGTCGTCCTCAACACGTACATGTAATTGGTTCATCTGTCCAATTCGTAGTTTTCGAGTAAATGGCAATTTTATGTTTAGAGGTGAAAAGGCGCGTATTAGGCCTTTTGAGACGTTTTTTCGTTTTTCACCCAAATGGCTATAATTTCCAAATTAAGAATGATAGCGCGTCCCGGTTGATATCATGGTGTAAGGCACGTCGTCCTCAACACGTACATGTAATTGGTTCATCTGTCCAATTCGTAGTTTTCGAGTAAATGGCAATTTTATGTTTAGAGGTGAAAAGGCGCGTATTAGGCCTTTTGAGACGTTTTTTCGTTTTTCACCCAAATGGCTATAATTTCCAAATTAAGAATGATAGCGCGTCCCGGTTGATATCATGGTGTAAGGCACGTCGTCCTCAACACGTACATGTAATTGGTTCATCTGTCCAATTCGTAGTTTTCGAGTAAATGGCAATTTTATGTTTAGAGGTGAAAAGGCGCGTATTAGGCCTTTTGAGACGTTTTTTCGTTTTTCACCCAAATGGCTATAATTTCCAAATTAAGAATGATAGCGCGTCCCGGTTGATATCATGGTGTAAGGCACGTCGTCCTCAACACGTACATGTAATTGGTTCATCTGTCCAATTCGTAGTTTTCGAGTAAATGGCAATTTTATGTTTAGAGGTGAAAAGGCGCGTATTAGGCCTTTTGAGACGTTTTTTCGTTTTTCACCCAAATGGCTATAATTTCCAAATTAAGAATGATAGCGCGTCCCGGTTGATATCATGGTGTAAGGCACGTCGTCCTCAACACGTACATGTAATTGGTTCATCTGTCCAATTCGTAGTTTTCGAGTAAATGGCAATTTTATGTTTAGAGGTGAAAAGGCGCGTATTAGGCCTTTTGAGACGTTTTTTCGCTTTTCACCCAAATGGCTATAATTTCCAAATTAAGAATGATAGCGCGTCCCGGTTGATATCATGGTGTAAGGCACGTCGTCCTCAACACGTACATGTAATTGGTTCATCTGTCCACCGTAGTTTTCGAGTAAATGGCAATTTTAGGTTTAGAGGTGAAAAGGCGCGTATTAGGCCTTTTGAAAAGGTTTTTTCGTTTTTCACCCAAATGGCTATAATTTCCAAATTAAGAATGATAGCGCGTCCCGGTTGATATCATGGTGTAAGGCACGTCGTCCTCAACACGTACATGTAATTGGTTCATCTGTCCAATTCGTAGTTTTCGAGTAAATGGCAATTTTATGTTTAGAGGTGAAAAGGCGCGTATTAGGCCTTTTGAGACGTTTTTTCGTTTTTCACCCAAATGGCTATAATTTCCAAATTAAGAATGATAGCGCGTCCCGGTTGATATCATGGTGTAAGGCACGTCGTCCTCAACACGTACATGTAATTGGTTCATCTGTCCAATTCGTAGTTTTCGAGTAAATGGCAATTTTATGTTTAGAGGTGAAAAAGGCGCGTATTAGGCCTTTTGAGACGTTTTTTCGTTTTTCACCCAAATGGCTATAATTTCCAAATTAAGAATGATAGCGCGTCCCGGTTGATATCATGGTGTAAGGCACGTCGTCCTCAACACGTACATGTAATTGGTTCATCTGTCCAATTCGTAGTTTTCGAGTAAATGGCAATTTTATGTTTAGAGGTGAAAAAGGCGCGTATTAGGCCTTTTGAGACGTTTTTTCGTTTTTCACCCAAATGGCTATAATTTCCAAATTAAGAATGATAGCGCGTCCCGGTTGATATCATGGTGTAAGGCACGTCGTCCTCAACACGTACATGTAATTGGTTCATCTGTCCAATTCGTAGTTTTCGAGTAAATGGCAATTTTATGTTTAGAGGTGAAAAGGCGCGTATTAGGGCTTTTGAGAGGTTTTTTCGTTTTTCACCCAAATGGCTATAATTTCCAAATTAAGAATGATAGCGCGTCCCGGTTGATATCATGGTGTAAGGCACGTCGTCCTCAACACGTACATGTAATTGGTTCATCTGTCCAATTCGTAGTTTTCGAGTAAATGGCAATTTTATGTTTAGAGGTGAAAAGGCGCGTATTAGGCCTTTTGAGACGTTTTTTCGTTTTTCACCCAAATGGCTATAATTTCCAAATTAAGAATGATAGCGCGTCCCGGTTGATATCATGGTGTAAGGCACGTCGTCCTCAACACGTACATGTAATTGGTTCATCTGTCCAATTCGTAGTTTTCGAGTAAATGGCAATTTTATGTTTAGAGGTGAAAAGGCGCGTATTAGGCCTTTTGAGACGTTTTTTCGTTTTTCACCCAAATGGCTATAATTTCCAAATTAAGAATGATAGCGCGTCCCGGTTGATATCATGGTGTAAGGCACGTCGTCCTCAACACGTACATGTAATTGGTTCATCTGTCCAATTCGTAGTTTTCGAGTAAATGGCAATTTTATGTTTAGAGGTGAAAAGGCGCGTATTAGGCCTTTTGAGACGTTTTTTTCGTTTTTCACCCAAATGGCTATAATTTCCAAATTAAGAATGATAGCGCGTCCCGGTTGATATCATGGTGTAAGGCACGTCGTCCTCAACACGTACATGTAATTGGTTCATCTGTCCAATTCGTAGTTTTCGAGTAAATGGCAATTTTATGTTTAGAGGTGAAAAGGCGCGTATTAGGCCTTTTGAGACGTTTTTTCGTTTTTCACCCAAATGGCTATAATTTCCAAATTAAGAATGATAGCGCGTCCCGGTTGATATCATGGTGTAAGGCACGTCGTCCTCAACACGTACATGTAATTGGTTCATCTGTCCAATTCGTAGTTTTCGAGTAAATGGCAATTTTATGTTTAGAGGTGAAAAGGCGCGTATTAGGCCTTTTGAGACGTTTTTTCGTTTTTCACCCAAATGGCTATAATTTCCAAATTAAGAATGATAGCGCGTCCCGGTTGATATCATGGTGTAAGGCACGTCGTCCTCAACACGTACATGTAATTGGTTCATCTGTCCAATTCGTAGTTTTCGAGTAAATGGCAATTTTATGTTTAGAGGTGAAAAAGGCGCGTATTAGGCCTTTTGAGACGTTTTTTCGTTTTTCACCCAAATGGCTATAATTTCCAAATTAAGAATGATAGCGCGTCCCGGTTGATATCATGGTGTAAGGCACGTCGTCCTCAACACGTACATGTAATTGGTTCATCTGTCCAATTCGTAGTTTTCGAGTAAATGGCAATTTTATGTTTAGAGGTGAAAAAGGCGCGTATTAGGCCTTTTGAGACGTTTTTTTCGTTTTTCACCCAAATGGCTATAATTTCCAAATTAAGAATGATAGCGCGTCCCGGTTGATATCATGGTGTAAGGCACGTCGTCCTCAACACGTACATGTAATTGGTTCATCTGTCCAATTCGTAGTTTTCGAGTAAATGGCAATTTTATGTTTAGAGGTGAAAAAGGCGCGTATTAGGCCTTTTGAGACGTTTTTTCGTTTTTCACCCAAATGGCTATAATTTCCAAATTAAGAATGATAGCGCGTCCCGGTTGATATCATGGTGTAAGGCACGTCGTCCTCAACACGTACATGTAATTGGTTCATCTGTCCAATTCGTAGTTTTCGAGTAAATGGCAATTTTATGTTTAGAGGTGAAAAGGCGCGTATTAGGCCTTATGAAAAGGTTTTTTCGTTTTTCACCCAAATGGCTATAATTTCCAAATTAAGAATGATAGCGCGTCCCGGTTGATATCATGGTGTAAGGCACGTCGTCCTCAACACGTACATGTAATTGGTTCATCTGTCCAATTCGTAGTTTTCGAGTAAATGGCAATTTTATGTTTAGAGGTGAAAAGGCGCGTATTAGGCCTTTTGAGACGTTTTTTCGTTTTTCACCCAAATGGCTATAATTTCCAAATTAAGAATGATAGCGCGTCCCGGTTGATATCATGGTGTAAGGCACGTCGTCCTCAACACGTACATGTAATTGGTTCATCTGTCCAATTCGTAGTTTTCGAGTAAATGGCAATTTTATGTTTAGAGGTGAAAAGGCGCGTATTAGGCCTTTTGAGCCGTTTTTTCGTTTTTCACCCAAATGGCTATAATTTCCAAATTAAGAATGATAGCGCGTCCCGGTTGATATCATGGTGTAAGGCACGTCGTCCTCAACACGTACATGTAATTGGTTCATCTGTCCAATTCGTAGTTTTCGAGTAAATGGCAATTTTATGTTTAGAGGTGAAAAAGGCGCGTATTAGGCCTTTTGAGACGTTTTTTCGTTTTTCACCCAAATGGCTATAATTTCCAAATTAAGAATGATAGCGCGTCCCGGTTGATATCATGGTGTAAGGCACGTCGTCCTCAACACGTACATGTAATTGGTTCATCTGTCCAATTCGTAGTTTTCGAGTAAATGGCAATTTTATGTTTAGAGGTGAAAAGGCGCGTATTAGGCCTTTTGAGACGTTTTTTCGTTTTTCACCCAAATGGCTATAATTTCCAAATTAAGAATGATAGCGCGTCCCGGTTGATATCATGGTGTAAGGCACGTCGTCCTCAACACGTACATGTAATTGGTTCATCTGTCCAATTCGTAGTTTTCGAGTAAATGGCAATTTTATGTTTAGAGGTGAAAAGGCGCGTATTAGGCCTTTTGAGACGTT
Source organism: Mesocentrotus franciscanus (assembly GCA_037976565.1). Lineage (NCBI taxonomy): Eukaryota > Metazoa > Echinodermata > Echinoidea > Camarodonta > Strongylocentrotidae > Mesocentrotus > Mesocentrotus franciscanus. The sequence goes on from CP137670.1 coordinate 40,884,455, forward strand.
TTTTCGTTTTTCACCCAAATGGCTATAATTTCCAAATTAAGAATGATAGCGCGTCCCGGTTGATATCATGGTGTAAGGCACGTCGTCCTCAACACGTACATGTAATTGGTTCATCTGTCCAATTCGTAGTTTTCGAGTAAATGGCAATTTTATGTTTAGAGGTGAAAAGGCGCGTATTAGGCCTTTTGAGACGTTTTTTCGTTTTTCACCCAAATGGCTATAATTTCCAAATTAAGAATGATAGCGCGTCCCGGTTGATATCATGGTGTAAGGCACGTCGTCCTCAACACGTACATGTAATTGGTTCATCTGTCCAATTCGTAGTTTTCGAGTAAATGGCAATTTTATGTTTAGAGGTGAAAAAGGCGCGTATTAGGCCTTTTGAGACGTTTTTTCGTTTTTCACCCAAATGGCTATAATTTCCAAATTAAGAATGATAGCGCGTCCCGGTTGATATCATGGTGTAAGGCACGTCGTCCTCAACACGTACATGTAATTGGTTCATCTGTCCAATTCGTAGTTTTCGAGTAAATGGCAATTTTATGTTTAGAGGTGAAAAGGCGCGTATTAGGCCTTTTGAGACGTTTTTTCGTTTTTCACCCAAATGGCTATAATTTCCAAATTAAGAATGATAGCGCGTCCCGGTTGATATCATGGTGTAAGGCACGTCGTCCTCAACACGTACATGTAATTGGTTCATCTGTCCAATTCGTAGTTTTCGAGTAAATGGCAATTTTATGTTTAGAGGTGAAAAGGCGCGTATTAGGCCTTTTGAGACGTTTTTTCGTTTTTCACCCAAATGGCTATAATTTCCAAATTAAGAATGATAGCGCGTCCCGGTTGATATCATGGTGTAAGGCACGTCGTCCTCAACACGTACATGTAATTGGTTCATCTGTCCAATTCGTAGTTTTCGAGTAAATGGCAATTTTATGTTTAGAGGTGATAAAGGCGCGTATTAGGCCTTTTGAGACGTTTTTTCGTTTTTCACCCAAATGGCTATAATTTCCAAATTAAGAATGATAGCGCGTCCCGGTTGATATCATGGTGTAAGGCACGTCGTCCTCAACACGTACATGTAATTGGTTCATCTGTCCAATTCGTAGTTTTCGAGTAAATGGCAATTTTATGTTTAGAGGTGAAAAGGCGCGTATTAGGCCTTTTGAGACGTTTTTTCGTTTTTCACCCAAATGGCTATAATTTCCAAATTAAGAATGATAGCGCGTCCCGGTTGATATCATGGTGTAAGGCACGTCGTCCTCAACACGTACATGTAATTGGTTCATCTGTCCAATTCGTAGTTTTCGAGTAAATGGCAATTTTATGTTTAGAGGTGAAAAGGCGCGTATTAGGCCTTATGAAAAGGTTTTTTCGTTTTTCACCCAAATGGCTATAATTTCCAAATTAAGAATGATAGCGCGTCCCGGTTGATATCATGGTGTAAGGCACGTCGTCCTCAACACGTACATGTAATTGGTTCATCTGTCCAATTCGTAGTTTTCGAGTAAATGGCAATTTTATGTTTAGAGGTGATAAAGGCGCGTATTAGGCCTTTTGAGACGTTTTTTTCGTTTTTCACCCAAATGGCTATAATTTCCAAATTAAGAATGATAGCGCGTCCCGGTTGATATCATGGTGTAAGGCACGTCGTCCTCAACACGTACATGTAATTGGTTCATCTGTCCAATTCGTAGTTTTCGAGTAAATGGCAATTTTATGTTTAGAGGTGATAAAGGCGCGTATTAGGCCTTTTGAGACGTTTTTTCGTTTTTCACCCAAATGGCTATAATTTCCAAATTAAGAATGATAGCGCGTCCCGGTTGATATCATGGTGTAAGGCACGTCGTCCTCAACACGTACATGTAATTGGTTCATCTGTCCAATTCGTAGTTTTCGAGTAAATGGCAATTTTATGTTTAGAGGTGAAAAGGCGCGTATTAGGCCTTTTGAGACGTTTTTTCGTTTTTCACCCAAATGGCTATAATTTCCAAATTAAGAATGATAGCGCGTCCCGGTTGATATCATGGTGTAAGGCACGTCGTCCTCAACACGTACATGTAATTGGTTCATCTGTCCAATTCGTAGTTTTCGAGTAAATGGCAATTTTATGTTTAGAGGTGATAAAGGCGCGTATTAGGCCTTTTGAGACGTTTTTTTCGTTTTTCACCCAAATGGCTATAATTTCCAAATTAAGAATGATAGCGCGTCCCGGTTGATATCATGGTGTAAGGCACGTCGTCCTCAACACGTACATGTAATTGGTTCATCTGTCCAATTCGTAGTTTTCGAGTAAATGGCAATTTTATGTTTAGAGGTGATAAAGGCGCGTATTAGGCCTTTTGAGACGTTTTTTTCGTTTTTCACCCAAATGGCTATAATTTCCAAATTAAGAATGATAGCGCGTCCCGGTTGATATCATGGTGTAAGGCACGTCGTCCTCAACACGTACATGTAATTGGTTCATCTGTCCAATTCGTAGTTTTCGAGTAAATGGCAATTTTATGTTTAGAGGTGATAAAGGCGCGTATTAGGCCTTTTGAGACGTTTTTTTCGTTTTTCACCCAAATGGCTATAATTTCCAAATTAAGAATGATAGCGCGTCCCGGTTGATATCATGGTGTAAGGCACGTCGTCCTCAACACGTACATGTAATTGGTTCATCTGTCCAATTCGTAGTTTTCGAGTAAATGGCAATTTTATGTTTAGAGGTGATAAAGGCGCGTATTAGGCCTTTTGAGACGTTTTTTTCGTTTTTCACCCAAATGGCTATAATTTCCAAATTAAGAATGATAGCGCGTCCCGGTTGATATCATGGTGTAAGGCACGTCGTCCTCAACACGTACATGTAATTGGTTCATCTGTCCAATTCGTAGTTTTCGAGTAAATGGCAATTTTATGTTTAGAGGTGATAAAGGCGCGTATTAGGCCTTTTGAGACGTTTTTTTCGTTTTTCACCCAAATGGCTATAATTTCCAAATTAAGAATGATAGCGCGTCCCGGTTGATATCATGGTGTAAGGCACGTCGTCCTCAACACGTACATGTAATTGGTTCATCTGTCCAATTCGTAGTTTTCGAGTAAATGGCAATTTTATGTTTAGAGGTGATAAAGGCGCGTATTAGGCCTTTTGAGACGTTTTTTTCGTTTTTCACCCAAATGGCTATAATTTCCAAATTAAGAATGATAGCGCGTCCCGGTTGATATCATGGTGTAAGGCACGTCGTCCTCAACACGTACATGTAATTGGTTCATCTGTCCAATTCGTAGTTTTCGAGTAAATGGCAATTTTATGTTTAGAGGTGATAAAGGCGCGTATTAGGCCTTTTAGACGTTTTTTCGTTTTTCACCCAAATGGCTATAATTTCCAAATTAAGAATGATAGCGCGTCCCGGTTGATATCATGGTGTAAGGCACGTCGTCCTCAACACGTACATGTAATTGGTTCATCTGTCCAATTCGTAGTTTTCGAGTAAATGGCAATTTTATGTTTAGAGGTGATAAAGGCGCGTATTAGGCCTTTTGAGACGTTTTTTTCGTTTTTCACCCAAATGGCTATAATTTCCAAATTAAGAATGATAGCGCGTCCCGGTTGATATCATGGTGTAAGGCACGTCGTCCTCAACACGTACATGTAATTGGTTCATCTGTCCAATTCGTAGTTTTCGAGTAAATGGCAATTTTATGTTTAGAGGTGATAAAGGCGCGTATTAGGCCTTTTAGACGTTTTTTCGTTTTTCACCCAAATGGCTATAATTTCCAAATTAAGAATGATAGCGCGTCCCGGTTGATATCATGGTGTAAGGCACGTCGTCCTCAACACGTACATGTAATTGGTTCATCTGTCCAATTCGTAGTTTTCGAGTAAATGGCAATTTTATGTTTAGAGGTGATAAAGGCGCGTATTAGGCCTTTTGAGACGTTTTTTCGTTTTTCACCCAAATGGCTATAATTTCCAAATTAAGAATGATAGCGCGTCCCGGTTGATATCATGGTGTAAGGCACGTCGTCCTCAACACGTACATGTAATTGGTTCATCTGTCCAATTCGTAGTTTTCGAGTAAATGGCAATTTTATGTTTAGAGGTGATAAAGGCGCGTATTAGGCCTTTTGAGACGTTTTTTTCGTTTTTCACCCAAATGGCTATAATTTCCAAATTAAGAATGATAGCGCGTCCCGGTTGATATCATGGTGTAAGGCACGTCGTCCTCAACACGTACATGTAATTGGTTCATCTGTCCAATTCGTAGTTTTCGAGTAAATGGCAATTTTATGTTTAGAGGTGATAAAGGCGCGTATTAGGCCTTTTAGACGTTTTTTTCGTTTTTCACCCAAATGGCTATAATTTCCAAATTAAGAATGATAGCGCGTCCCGGTTGATATCATGGTGTAGGGCACGTCGTCCTCAACACGTACATGTAATTGGTTCATCTGTCCAATTCGTAGTTTTCGAGTAAATGGCAATTTTATGTTTAGAGGTGATAAAGGCGCGTATTAGGCCTTTTAGACGTTTTTTTCGTTTTTCACCAAAATGGCTATAATTTCCAAATTAAGAATGATAGCGCGTCCCGGTTGATATCATGGTGTAGGGCACGTCGTCCTCAACACGTACATGTAATTGGTTCATCTGTCCAATTCGTAGTTTTCGAGTAAATGGCAATTTTATGTTTAGAGGTGATAAAGGCGCGTATTAGGCCTTTTAGACGTTTTTTCGTTTTTCACCCAAATGGCTATAATTTCCAAATTAAGAATGATAGCGCGTCCCGGTTGATATCATGGTGTAAGGCACGTCGTCCTCAACACGTACATGTAATTGGTTCATCTGTCCAATTCGTAGTTTTCGAGTAAATGGCAATTTTATGTTTAGAGGTGATAAAGGCGCGTATTAGGCCTTTTAGACGTTTTTTTCGTTTTTCACCAAAATGGCTATAATTTCCAAATTAAGAATGATAGCGCGTCCCGGTTGATATCATGGTGTAAGGCACGTCGTCCTCAACACGTACATGTAATTGGTTCATCTGTCCAATTCGTAGTTTTCGAGTAAATGGCAATTTTATGTTTAGAGGTGATAAAGGCGCGTATTAGGCCTTTTAGACGTTTTTTCGTTTTTCACCCAAATGGCTATAATTTCCAAATTAAGAATGATAGCGCGTCCCGGTTGATATCATGGTGTAAGGCACGTCGTCCTCAACACGTACATGTAATTGGTTCATCTGTCCAATTCGTAGTTTTCGAGTAAATGGCAATTTTATGTTTAGAGGTGATAAAGGCGCGTATTAGGCCTTTTAGACGTTTTTTCGTTTTTCACCCAAATGGCTATAATTTCCAAATTAAGAATGATAGCGCGTCCCGGTTGATATCATGGTGTAAGGCACGTCGTCCTCAACACGTACATGTAATTGGTTCATCTGTCCAATTCGTAGTTTTCGAGTAAATGGCAATTTTATGTTTAGAGGTGATAAAGGCGCGTATTAGGCCTTTTGAGACGTTTTTTTCGTTTTTCACCCAAATGGCTATAATTTCCAAATTAAGAATGATAGCGCGTCCCGGTTGATATCATGGTGTAGGGCACGTCGTCCTCAACACGTACATGTAATTGGTTCATCTGTCCAATTCGTAGTTTTCGAGTAAATGGCAATTTTATGTTTAGAGGTGATAAAGGCGCGTATTAGGCCTTTTAGACGTTTTTTTCGTTTTTCACCAAAATGGCTATAATTTCCAAATTAAGAATGATAGCGCGTCCCGGTTGATATCATGGTGTAGGGCACGTCGTCCTCAACACGTACATGTAATTGGTTCATCTGTCCAATTCGTAGTTTTCGAGTAAATGGCAATTTTATGTTTAGAGGTGATAAAGGCGCGTATTAGGCCTTTTAGACGTTTTTTTCGTTTTTCACCAAAATGGCTATAATTTCCAAATTAAGAATGATAGCGCGTCCCGGTTGATATCATGGTGTAAGGCACGTCGTCCTCAACACGTACATGTAATTGGTTCATCTGTCCAATTCGTAGTTTTCGAGTAAATGGCAATTTTATGTTTAGAGGTGATAAAGGCGCGTATTAGGCCTTTTAGACGTTTTTTTCGTTTTTCACCAAAATGGCTATAATTTCCAAATTAAGAATGATAGCGCGTCCCGGTTGATATCATGGTGTAGGGCACGTCGTCCTCAACACGTACATGTAATTGGTTCATCTGTCCAATTCGTAGTTTTCGAGTAAATGGCAATTTTATGTTTAGAGGTGATAAAGGCGCGTATTAGGCCTTTTAGACGTTTTTTTCGTTTTTCACCAAAATGGCTATAATTTCCAAATTAAGAATGATAGCGCGTCCCGGTTGATATCATGGTGTAGGGCACGTCGTCCTCAACACGTACATGTAATTGGTTCATCTGTCCAATTCGTAGTTTTCGAGTAAATGGCAATTTTATGTTTAGAGGTGATAAAGGCGCGTATTAGGCCTTTTAGACGTTTTTTTCGTTTTTCACCAAAATGGCTATAATTTCCAAATTAAGAATGATAGCGCGTCCCGGTTGATATCATGGTGTAGGGCACGTCGTCCTCAACACGTACATGTAATTGGTTCATCTGTCCAATTCGTAGTTTTCGAGTAAATGGCAATTTTATGTTTAGAGGTGATAAAGGCGCGTATTAGGCCTTTTAGACGTTTTTTTCGTTTTTCACCAAAATGGCTATAATTTCCAAATTAAGAATGATAGCGCGTCCCGGTTGATATCATGGTGTAGGGCACGTCGTCCTCAACACGTACATGTAATTGGTTCATCTGTCCAATTCGTAGTTTTCGAGTAAATGGCAATTTTATGTTTAGAGGTGATAAAGGCGCGTATTAGGCCTTTTGAGACGTTTTTTTCGTTTTTCACCCAAATGGCTATAATTTCCAAATTAAGAATGATAGCGCGTCCCGGTTGATATCATGGTGTAAGGCACGTCGTCCTCAACACGTACATGTAATTGGTTCATCTGTCCAATTCGTAGTTTTCGAGTAAATGGCAATTTTATGTTTAGAGGTGATAAAGGCGCGTATTAGGCCTTTTAGACGTTTTTTCGTTTTTCACCCAAATGGCTATAATTTCCAAATTAAGAATGATAGCGCGTCCCGGTTGATATCATGGTGTAAGGCACGTCGTCCTCAACACGTACATGTAATTGGTTCATCTGTCCAATTCGTAGTTTTCGAGTAAATGGCAATTTTATGTTTAGAGGTGATAAAGGCGCGTATTAGGCCTTTTAGACGTTTTTTTCGTTTTTCACCAAAATGGCTATAATTTCCAAATTAAGAATGATAGCGCGTCCCGGTTGATATCATGGTGTAAGGCACGTCGTCCTCAACACGTACATGTAATTGGTTCATCTGTCCAATTCGTAGTTTTCGAGTAAATGGCAATTTTATGTTTAGAGGTGATAAAGGCGCGTATTAGGCCTTTTAGACGTTTTTTTCGTTTTTCACCAAAATGGCTATAATTTCCAAATTAAGAATGATAGCGCGTCCCGGTTGATATCATGGTGTAAGGCACGTCGTCCTCAACACGTACATGTAATTGGTTCATCTGTCCAATTCGTAGTTTTCGAGTAAATGGCAATTTTATGTTTAGAGGTGATAAAGGCGCGTATTAGGCCTTTTGAGACGTTTTTTCGTTTTACCAAAATGGCTATAATTTCCAAATTAAGAATGATAGCGTCCCGGTTGATATCATGGTGTAAGGCACGTCGTCCTCAACACGTACATGTAATTGGTTCATCTGTCCAATTCGTAGTTTTCGAGTAAATGGCAATTTTATGTTTAGAGGTGATAAAGGCGCGTATTAGGCCTTTTAGACGTTTTTTTCGTTTTTCACCCAAATGGCTATAATTTCCAAATTAAGAATGATAGCGCGTCCCGGTTGATATCATGGTGTAAGGCACGTCGTCCTCAACACGTACATGTAATTGGTTCATCTGTCCAATTCGTAGTTTTCGAGTAAATGGCAATTTTATGTTTAGAGGTGATAAAGGCGCGTATTAGGCCTTTTAGACGTTTTTTCGTTTTTCACCCAAATGGCTATAATTTCCAAATTAAGAATGATAGCGCGTCCCGGTTGATATCATGGTGTAAGGCACGTCGTCCTCAACACGTACATGTAATTGGTTCATCTGTCCAATTCGTAGTTTTCGAGTAAATGGCAATTTTATGTTTAGAGGTGATAAAGGCGCGTATTAGGCCTTTTGAGACGTTTTTTTCGTTTTTCACCCAAATGGCTATAATTTCCAAATTAAGAATGATAGCGCGTCCCGGTTGATATCATGGTGTAAGGCACGTCGTCCTCAACACGTACATGTAATTGGTTCATCTGTCCAATTCGTAGTTTTCGAGTAAATGGCAATTTTATGTTTAGAGGTGATAAAGGCGCGTATTAGGCCTTTTAGACGTTTTTTCGTTTTTCACCCAAATGGCTATAATTTCCAAATTAAGAATGATAGCGCGTCCCGGTTGATATCATGGTGTAAGGCACGTCGTCCTCAACACGTACATGTAATTGGTTCATCTGTCCTCCGTAGTTTTCGAGTAAATGGCAATTTTATGTTTAGAGGTGATAAAGGCGCGTATTAGGCCTTTTGAGACGTTTTTTCGTTTTTCACCCAAATGGCTATAATTTCCAAATTAAGAATGATAGCGCGTCCCGGTTGATATCATGGTGTAAGGCACGTCGTCCTCAACACGTACATGTAATTGGTTCATCTGTCCAATTCGTAGTTTTCGAGTAAATGGCAATTTTATGTTTAGAGGTGAAAAAGGCGCGTATTAGGCCTTTTGAGACGTTTTTTTCGTTTTTCACCCAAATGGCTATAATTTCCAAATTAAGAATGATAGCGCGTCCCGGTTGATATCATGGTGTAAGGCACGTCGTCCTCAACACGTACATGTAATTGGTTCATCTGTCCACCGTAGTTTTCGAGTAAATGGCAATTTTATGTTTAGAGGTGATAAAGGCGCGTATTAGGCCTTTTAGACGTTTTTTTCGTTTTTCACCAAAATGGCTATAATTTCCAAATTAAGAATGATAGCGCGTCCCGGTTGATATCATGGTGTAAGGCACGTCGTCCTCAACACGTACATGTAATTGGTTCATCTGTCCAATCAGTAGTTTTCGAGTAAATGGCAATTTTATGTTTAGAGGTGAAAAGGCGCGTATTAGGCCTTTTGAGACGTGTTTTTCGTTTTTCACCCAAATGGCTATAATTTCCAAATTAAGAATGATAGCGCGTCCCGGTTGATATCATGGTGTAAGGCACGTCGTCCTCAACACGTACATGTAATTGGTTCATCTGTCCACTACGTAGTTTTCGAGTAAATGGCAATTTTATGTTTAGAGGTGAAAAAGGCGCGTATTAGGCCTTTTGAGACGTTTTTTTCGTTTTTCACCCAAATGGCTATAATTTCCAAATTAAGAATGATAGCGCGTCCCGGTTGATATCATGGTGTAAGGCACGTCGTCCTCAACACGTACATGTAATTGGTTCATCTGTCCAATTCGTAGTTTTCGAGTAAATGGCAATTTTATGTTTAGAGGTGATAAAGGCGCGTATTAGGCCTTTGAGACGTTTTTGCGTTTTACCCAAATGGCTATAATTTCCAAATTAAGAATGATAGCGCGTCCCGGTTGATATCATGGTGTAAGGCACGTCGTCCTCAACACGTACATGTAATTGGTTCATCTGTCCACCGTAGTTTTCGAGTAAATGGCAATTTTATGTTTAGAGGTGATAAAGGCGCGTATTAGGCCTTTTGAGACGTTTTTTTCGTTTTTCACCAAAATGGCTATAATTTCCAAATTAAGAAATAGCGCGTCCCGGTTGATATCATGGTGTAAGGCACGTCGTCCTCAACACGTACATGTAATTGGTTCATCTGTCCAATTCGTAGTTTTCGAGTAAATGGCAATTTTATGTTTAGAGGTGATAAAGGCGCGTATTAGGCCTTTTAGACGTTTTTTTCGTTTTTGACCAAAATGGCTATAATTTCCAAATTAAGAATGATAGCGCGTCCCGGTTGATATCATGGTGTAGGGCACGTCGTCCTCAACACGTACATGTAATTGGTTCATCTGTCCACCTGTAGTTTTCGAGTAAATGGCAATTTTATGTTTAGAGGTGAAAAGGCGCGTATTAGGCCTTTTGAGACGTTTTTTCGTTTTTCACCCAAATGGCTATAATTTCCAAATTAAGAATGATAGCGTCCCGGTTGATATCATGGTGTAAGGCACGTCGTCCTCAACACGTACATGTAATTGGTTCATCTGTCCACCGTAGTTTTCGAGTAAATGGCAATTTTATGTTTAGAGGTGAAAAGGCGCGTATTAGGCCTTTGAGACGTTTTTTCGTTTTTCACCCAAATGGCTATAATTTCCAAATTAAGAATGATAGCGTCCCGGTTGATATCATGGTGTAAGGCACGTCGTCCTCAACACGTACATGTAATTGGTTCATCTGTCCAATCCGTAGTTTTCGAGTAAATGGCAATTTTATGTTTAGAGGTGAAAAAGGCGCGTATTAGGCCTTTTGAGACGTTTTTTCGTTTTTCACCCAAATGGCTATAATTTCCAAATTAAGAATGATAGCGCGTCCCGGTTGATATCATGGTGTAAGGCACGTCGTCCTCAACACGTACATGTAATTGGTTCATCTGTCCAAATCGTAGTTTTCGAGTAAATGGCAATTTATGTTTAGAGGTGAAAAAGCGCGTATTAGGCCTTTTGAGACGTTTTTTTCGTTTTTCACCCAAATGGCTATAATTTCCAAATTAAGAATGATAGCGCGTCCCGGTTGATATCATGGTGTAGGCACGTCGTCCTCAACACGTACATGTAATTGGTTCATCTGTCCAATCCGTAGTTTTCGAGTAAATGGCAATTTATGTTTAGAGGTGAAAAAGCGTATTAGGCCTTTTGAGACGTTTTTCACACCCAAATGGCTATAATTTCCAAATTAAGAATGATAGCGCGTCCCGGTTGATATCATGGTGTAAGGCACGTCGTCCTCAACACGTACATGTAATTGGTTCATCTGTCCATCCGTAGTTTTCGAGTAAATGGCAATTTTATGTTTAGAGGTGAAAAGGCGCGTATTAGGCCTTTTGAGACGTTTTTTTCGTTTTTCACCCAAATGGCTATAATTTCCAAATTAAGAATGATAGCGCGTCCCGGTTGATATCATGGTGTAAGGCACGTCGTCCTCAACACGTACATGTAATTGGTTCATCTGTCCAATCCGTAGTTTTCGAGTAAATGGCAATTTTATGTTTAGAGGTGAAAAGGCGCGTATTAGGCCTTTTGAGACGTTTTTTTCGTTTTTCACCCAAATGGCTATAATTTCCAAATTAAGAATGATAGCGCGTCCCGGTTGATATCATGGTGTAAGGCACGTCGTCCTCAACACGTACATGTAATTGGTTCATCTGTCCACTACGTAGTTTTCGAGTAAATGGCAATTTCATGTTTAGAGGTGAAAAGGCGCGTATTAGGCCTTTTGAGACGTTTTTTCGTTTTTCACCCAAATGGCTATAATTTCCAAATTAAGAATGATAGCACGTCCCGGTTGATATCATGGTGTAAGGCACGTCGTCCTCAACACGTACATGTAATTGGTTCATCTGTCCACCGTAGTTTTCGAGTAAATGGCAATTTTATGTTTAGAGGTGAAACTGAGGCGCGTATTAGGCCTTTTGAGACGTGTTTTTCGTTTTTCACCCAAATGGCTATAATTTCCAAATTAAGAATGATAGCGCGTCCCGGTTGATATCATGTAAGGCACGTCGTCCTCAACACGTACATGTAATTGGTTCATCTGTCCATCCGTAGTTTTCGAGTAAATGGCAATTTTATGTTTAGAGGTGAAAAGGCGCGTATTAGGCCTTTTGAGACGTTTTTTCGTTTTTCACCCAAATGGCTATAATTTCCAAATTAAGAATGATAACGCGTCCCGGTTGATATCATGGTGTAAGGCACGTCGTCCTCAACACATGTAATTGGTTCATCTGTCCAATTCGTAGTTTTCGAGTAAATGGCAATTTCATGTTTAGAGGTGAAAAAGGCGCGTATTAGGCCTTTTGAGACGTTTTTTTTTCGTTTTTCACCCAAATGGCTATAATTTCCAAATCAAGAATGATAGCGCGTCCCGGTTGATATCATGGTGTAAGGCACGTCGTCCTCAACACGTACATGTAATTGGTTCATCTGTCCAATCGTAGTTTTCGAGTAAATGGCAATTTTATGTTTAGAGGTGAAAAGGCGCGTATTAGGCCTTTTGAGACGTTTTTTCGTTTTTCACCCAAATGGCTATAATTTCCAAATTAAGTATGATAGCGCGTCCCGGTTGATATCATGGTGTAAGGCACGTCGTCCTCAACACGTACATGTAATTGGTTCATCTGTCCAATTGTAGTTTTTGAGTAAATGGCAATTTATGTTTAGAGAAGGCGCGTATTAGGCCTTTGAGACGTTTTTTTCATTTTTCACCCAAATGGCTATAATTTCCAAATTAAGAATGATAGCGCGTCCCGGTTGATATCATGGTGTAAGGCACGTCGTCCTCAACACGTACATGTAATTGGTTCATCTGTCCAATTCGTAGTTTTTGAGTAAATGGCAATTTCATGTTTAGAGGTGAAAAAGGCGCGTATTAGGCCTTTTGAGACGTTTTTTTCGTTTTTCACCCAAATGGCTATAATTTCCAAATTAAGAATGATGGTGCGTCCCGGTTGATATCATGGTGTAAGGCACGTCGTCCTCAACACGTACATGTAATTGGTTCATCTG
>CP137670.1:40897760-40927437 GCA_037976565.1 Mesocentrotus franciscanus
TATTAGGCCTTTGAGACGTTTTGTTCGTTTTCACCCAAATGGCTATAACCAAATTAAGTATGATAGCGGGTCCCGGTTGATATCATGGTGTAAGGCACGTCGTCCTAACACGTACATGTAATTGGTTCATCTGTCCAATTCGTAGTTTTCGAGTAAATGGCAATTTTATGTTTAGAGGTGAAAAGGCGCGTATTAGGCCTTTTGAGACGTTTTTTGTTCGTTTTCACCCAAATGGCTATAACTTCCAAATTAAGTATGATAGCGCGTCCCGGTTGATATCATGGTGTAAGGCACGTCGTCCATAACACGTACATGTAATTGGTTCATCTGTCCAATCTGTAGTTTTCGAGTATATGGCAATTTTATGTTTAGAGGTGAAAACGGCGCGTATTAGGCCTTTTGAGAAGTTTTTTCGTTTTTCACCCAAATGGCTATAATTTCCAAATTAAGAATCATAGCGCGTCCCGGTTGATATCATGGTGTAAGGCACGTCGTCCTCAACACGTACATGTAATTGGTTCATCTGTCCAATTCGTAGTTTTCGAGTAAATGGCAATTTTATGTTTAGAGGTGAAAAGGCGCGTATTAGGCCTTTTGAGACGTTTTTTCGTTTTTCACCCAAATGGCTATAATTTCCAAATTAAGTATCATAGCGCGTCCCGGTTGATATCATGGTGTAAGGCACGTCGTCCTCAACACGTACATGTAATTGGTTCATCTGTCCAATTCGTAGTTTTCGAGTAAATGGCAATTTTATGTTTAGAGGTGAAAAGGCGCGTATTAGGCCTTTTGAGACGTTTTCGTTTTTCACCCAAATGGCTATAATTTCCAAATTAAGTATCATAGCGCGTCCCGGTTGATATCATGGTGTAAGGCACGTCGTCCTCAACACGTACATGTAATTGGTTCATCTGTCCAATTCGTAGTTTTCGAGTAAATGGCAATTTTATGTTTAGAGGTGAAATAGGCGCGTAGGCCTTTTGAGACGTTTTTTTCGTTTTTCACCCAAATGGCTATAATTTCCAAATTAATAATCATAGCGTCCCGGTTGATATCATGGTGTAAGGCACGTCGTCCTCAACACGTACATGTAATTGGTTCATCTGTCCAATTCGTAGTTTTCGAGTAAATGGCAATTTTATGTTAAGAGGTGAAAAGGCGCGTATTAGGCCTTTTGAGACGTTTTTCGTTTTTCACCCAAATGGCTATAATTTCCAAATTAAGTATCATAGCGTCCCGGTTATATCATGGTGTGGCACGTCGTCCTCAACACGGACATGTAATTGGTTTATCTGTCCAATCCGTAGTTTTCGAGTAAATGGCAATTTTATGTTTAGAGGTGAAAACGGCGTATTAGGCCTTTTAGACGTTTTTGTTCGTTTTTCATCCAAATGGCTTATAACTTCCAAATTAAGTATGATAGCGCGTTCCGGTAAGGCACGTCGTCCTCAACACGACATGTAATTGGTTCATCTGTCCAATACGTAGTTTTCGAGTAAATGGCAATTTTATGTTTAGAGGTGAAAACGGCGCGTATTAGGCCTTTGAAGACGTTTTGTTCGTTTTTCATCCAAATGGCTTAACTTCCAAATTAAGTATGATAGCGGGTCCCGGTTGATATCATGGTGTAAGGCACGTCGTCCTCAACACGTACATGTAATTGGTTCATCTGTCCAATTCGTAGTTTTCGAGTAAATGGCAATTTTATGTTTAGAGGTGAAAAGGCGCGTAGGCCTTTTGAGACGTTTTTTCGTTTTTCACCCAAATGGCTATAATTTCCAAATTAAGTATCATAGCGCGTCCCGGTTGATATCATGGTGTAAGGCACGTCGTCCTCAACACGGACATGTAATTGGTTCATCTGTCCAATTCGTAGTTTTCGAGTAAATGGCAATTTTATGTTTAGAGGTGAAATAGGCGCGTATTAGGCCTTTTGAGACGTTTTTTTCGTTTTTCACCCAAATGGCTATAATTTCCAAATTAAGAATCATAGCGCGTCCCGGTTGATATCATGGTGTAAGGCACGTCGTCCTCAACACGTACATGTAATTGGTTCATCTGTCCAATTCGTAGTTTTCGAGTAAATGGCAATTTTATGTTTAGAGGTGAAATAGGCGCGTATTAGGCCTTTTGAGACGTTTTTTCGTTTTTCACCCAAATGGCTATAATTTCCAAATTAAGAATCTTAGCGCGTCCCGGTTGATATCATGGTGTAAGGCACGTCGTCCTCAACACGGACATGTAATTGGTTCATCTGTCCAATTCGTAGTTTTCGAGTAAATGGCAATTTTATGTTAAGAGGTGAAATAGGCGCGTATTAGACCTTTTGAGACGTTTTTGTTCGTTTTTCATCCAAATGGCTTGTAACTTCCAAATTAGGTATGATAGCGCGTTCCGGTAAGGCACGTCGTCCTCAACACGGACATGTAATTGGTTCATCTGTCCAATACGTAGTTTTCGAGTAAATGGCAATTTTATGTTTAGAGGTGAAAAGGCGCGTATTAGGCCTTGAAGACGTTTTTGTTCGTTTTCACCCAAATGGCTTATAACTTCCAAATTAAGTATGATAGCGGGTCCCGGTTTATATCATGGTGTAGGGCACGTCGTCCTCAACACGTACATGTAATTGGTTCATCTGTCCAATACGTAGTTTTCGAGTAAATGGCAATTTTATGTTTAGAGGTGAAAACGGCGCGTATTAGGCCTTTTGAGACGTTTTGTTCGTTTTTCATCCAAATGGCTTATAACTTCAAATTTAAGTATGATAGCGCGTCCCGGTTTATATCATGGTGTAAGGCGTCGTCCTAACACGTACATGTAATGGTTCATCTGTCCAATCTGTAGTTTTCGAGTAAATGGCAATTTTATGTTTAGAGGTGAAAACGGCGCGTATTAGGCCTTTTGAGACGTTTTTCGTTTTTCACCCAAATGGCTATAATTTCCAAATTAAGTATCATAGCGCGTCCCGGTTGATATCATGGTGTAAGGCACGTCGTCCTCAACACGGACATGTAATTGGTTCATCTGTCCAATTCGTAGTTTTCGAGTAAATGGCAATTTTATGTTTAGAGGTGAAATAGGCGCGTATTAGGCCTTTTGAGACGTTTTTTTCGTTTTTCACCCAAATGGCTATAATTGCCAAATTAAGAATCATAGCGCGTCGCGGTTGATATCATGGTGTAAGGCACGTCGTCCTCAACACGTACATGTAATTGGTTCATCTGTCCAATTCGTAGTTTTCGAGTAAATGGCAATTTTATGTTAAGAGGTGAAATAGGCGCGTATTAGGCCTTTAGAGACGTTTTTTTCGTTTTTCACCCAAATGGCTATAATTTCCAAATTAAGAATCATAGCGCGTCGGTTGATATCATGGTGTAAGGCACGTCGTCCTCAACACGGTATGAATTGGTTCATCTGTCAATTCGTAGTTTTCGAGTAAATGGCAATTTTATGTTAAGAGGTGAAATAGGCGCGTATTAGGCCTTTTGAGACGTTTTTGTTCGTTTTTCATCCAAATGGCTTGTAACTTCCAAATTAAGTATGATAGCGCGTTCCGGTAAGGCACGTCGTCCTCAACGCGGACATGTAATTGGTTCATCTGTCCAATACGTAGTTTTCGAGTAAATGGCAATTTTATGTTTAGAGGTGAAAACGGCGCGTATTAGGCCTTAAGACGTTTTTGTTCGTTTTTCATCCAAATGGCTTGTAACTTCCAAATTAAGTATGATAGCGGTCCCGGTTGATATCATGGTGTAAGGCACGTCGTCCTCACGTACATGTAATGGTTCATCTGTCCAATCCGTAGTTTTCGAGTAAATGGCAATTTTATGTTTAGAGGTGAAAACGGCGCGTATTAGGCCTTTTGAGACGTTTTTGTTCGTTTTTCATCCAAATGGCTTATAACTTCCAAATTAAGTATGATAGCGGGTCCCGGTTTATATCATGGTGTAAGGCACGTCGTCCATAACACGTACATGTAATTGGTTCATCTGTCCAATCTGTAGTTTTCGAGTATATGGCAATTTTATGTTTAGAGGTGAAAACGGCGCGTATTAGGCCTTTTGAGACGTTTTTGTTCGTTTTTCATCCAAATGGCTTATAACTTCCAAATTAAGTATGATAGCGCGTCCCGGTTTATATCATGGTGTAAGGCACGTCGTCCTCAACACATACATGTAATTGGTTCATCTGTCCAATCCGTAGTTTTCGAGTAAATGGCAATTTTATGTTTAGAGGTGAAAACGTATTAGGCCTTTTGAGACGTTTTTGTTCGTTTTGCATCCAAATGGCCTTCCAAATTAAGTATGATAGCGGGTCCCGGTTTATATCATGGTGTAAGGCACGTCGTCCATAACACGTACATGTAATTG
Organism: Mesocentrotus franciscanus; assembly: GCA_037976565.1. Taxonomy (NCBI): domain Eukaryota; kingdom Metazoa; phylum Echinodermata; class Echinoidea; order Camarodonta; family Strongylocentrotidae; genus Mesocentrotus; species Mesocentrotus franciscanus. Next base: position 40,902,131 of record CP137670.1, read on the forward strand.
GTTCATCTGTCCAATCCGTAGTTTTCGAGTAAATGGCAATTTTATGTTTAGAGGTGAAAAAGCGCGTATTAGGCCTTTTAAAGATACTATGTCCCTTTGCAGCCAACTTATCAAATTCTGTAGAACTTTGCAGGAGTTATGAATATATCATGTATGTCTATGAAATTTAAACGTTAGCAGTGTCCTAATATTCAAATTATGCAAGGAAACCCGTTAACTTGCTAGACTTCACTATCAGACACTATTGAGTGACTGACTGGCTTTTCATCTTTGGTAATAACATACATAAATGAGCTGTAAAGGGTACATGAGCATTTGTCTCATCGCCCACTTCTTGTAATGACCAAATTAAACTGATTGAATCTTTGCGCAGCAAAAACGTACGACCATTCGGTACAATGGTGAAAAATCAGACTATTACTTACTGGCTGTATAGCTCCTAAGTCGATTCGACAACTAATAGTCGTTATTTTCCGGTTGACATTTCAAGCCCACTTTTTTAGAGAAGTTCTAAATTAGTATTGTCTTTCAAATGCCGTTGGAATTTAATCTTTTCATTTTTAGGCCTGCAAATGGGACATAGTACCTTTAAGACGTTTCTGTTCGTTTTTCATCCAAATGGCTTACAACTTCCAAATTAAGTATGATAGCGCGTCCCGGTTTATATCATGGTGTAAGGCACGTCGTCCTCAACGCGGACATGTAAGTGGTTTATCTGTCCAATCCGTAGTTTTCGAGTAAATGGCAATTTATGTTTAAGGTGAAAGGCGCGTATTAGGCCTTTTAAGACGTTTTTGTTCGTTTTTCATCCAAATGGCGTATAACTTCCAAATTAAGTATGATAGCGCGTTCCGGTAAGGCACGTCGTCCTCAACGCGGACATGTAATTGGTTCATCTGTCCAATACGTAGTTTTCGAATATATGGCAATTTTATGTTTAGAGGTGAAAACGGCGCGTATTAGGCCTTTTAAGACGTTTTTTCGTTTTTCACCCAAATGGCTATAATTTCCAAATTAAGTATGATAGCGCGTCCCGGTTGATATCATGGTGTAAGGCACGTCGTCCTCAACACGTACATGTAATTGGTTCATCTGTCCAATCCGTAGTTTTCGAGTAAATGGCAATTTTATGTTTAGAGGTGAAAAGGCGCGTATTAGGCCTTTTGAGACGTTTTTCGTTTTCACCCAAATCAAATTCTGTAGAACTTTGCAGGAGTTATGAATATATCATGTATGTCCTATCTGTGAAATTTAAACGTTAGCAGTGTCCTAATATTCAAATTATGCAGGAAACCCGTTAACTTGCTAGACTTCACTGTCAGACACTATTGAGTGACTGACTAGCTTTCATCTTTGGTAATAACATACATAAAATGAGCTGTAAAGGGTACATGAGCATTTGTCTACATCAATAACCCACTTCTTGTAATGACCAAAATTAAACTGATTGAATCTTTGCGCAGCAAACGTACGACCATTCGGTACAATGGTCTGAAAAATCAGACTATTACTTACTGGCTGTATAGCTCTAAGTCGATTCGACAACTAATAGTCGTTATTTTCCCTTAAAGACATTTTCAAGCCCACTTTTTTGGTTCTAAATTAGTATTGTCTTTCAAATGCCGTTGGAATTTAATCTTTTCATTTTTTTGGCCTGCAAATGGGACATATTAGGCCTTTAAGACGTTTTTTCGTTTTTCACCCAAATGGCTATAATTTCCAAATTAAGTATGATAGCGCGTCCCGGTTGATATCATGGTGTAAGGCACGTCGTCCTCAACACGTACATGTAATTGGTTCATCTGTCCAATCCGTAGTTTTCGAGTAAATGGCAATTTAATGTTTAGAGGTGAAAAGGCGCGTATTAGGCCTTTTGAGACGTTTTGTTCGTTTTCACCCAAATGGCTATAATTTCCAAATTAAGTATGATAGCGTTCCTGTAAGGCACGTCGTCCTCAACACGTACATGTAATTGGTTCATCTGTCCAATACGTAGTTTTCGAGTAAATGGCAATTTTATGTTTAGAGGTGAAAAAGCGCGTATTAGGCCTTTTGAGACGTTTTTTTCGTTTTTCACCCAAATGGCTATAATTTCCAAATTAAGTATGATAGCGCGTCCCGGTTGATATCATGGTGTAAGGCACGTCGTCCTCAACACGTACATGTAATTGGTTCATCTGTCCAATCCGTAGTTTTCGAGTAAATGGCAATTTTATGTTTAGAGGTGAAAAGGCGCGTATTAGGCCTTTTGAGACGTTTTTGTTCGTTTTTCACCCAAATGGCTTATAACTTCCAAATTAAGTATGATAGCGCGTCCCGGTTTATATCATGGTGTAAGGCACGTCGTCCTCAACACGTACATGTTATTGGTTCATCTGTCCAATCCGTAGTTTTCGAGTAAATGGCAATTTTATGTTTAGAGGTGAAAAGGGCGCGTATTAGGCCTTTTGAGACGTTTTTGTTCGTTTTGCACCCAAATGGCTTGTAACTTCCAAATTAAGTATGATAGCGCGTCCCGGTTGATATCATGGTGTAAGGCACGTCGTCCATAACACGTACATGTAATTGGTTCATCTGTCCAATCCGTAGTTTTCGAGTAAATGGCAATTTTATGTTTAGAGGTGAAACGGCGCGTATTAGGCCTTTTAAGATACTATGTCCCTTTTGCCCCAATCAAATTCTGTAGAACTTTGCAGGAGTTATGAATATATCATGTATGTCCTATCTGTGAAATTTAAACGTTAGCAGTGTCTAATATTCAAATTGCAAGAAACCCGTTAACTTGCTAGACTTCACTGTCAGACACTATTGAGTGACTGACTGGCTTTTTCATCTTTGGTAATAACATACATAAAATAGGCTGTAAAGGGTACCAGGCATTTGTCACATCAATAACCCACTTCTTGTAATGACCAAAATTAAACTGATTGAATCTTTGCGCAGCAAAAACGTACGACCATTCGGTACAATGGTCTGAAAATCAGACTATTACTTATGGCTTTATAGCTCCTAAGTCGATTCGACAATAATAGTCGTTATTTTCCATAAAAATTTTCAAGCCCGTTTTTTTAGAGTTCTAAATTAGTATTGTCTTTCAAATGCCATTGGGTTGTCTTTCTGTTTTTGGCCTGCAAATGGGACATAGTACCTTTAAGACGTTTCTGTTCGTTTTTCATCCAAATGGCTTATAACTTCCAAATTAAGTATGATAGCGCGTCCCGGTTGATATCATGGTGTAAGGCACGTCGTCCTCAACGCGGACATGTAATTGGTTCATCTGTCCAATCATGTAGTTTTCGAGTAAATGGCAATTTTATGTTTAGAGGTGAAAAGGCGCGTATTAGGCCTTTTGAGACGTTTTTGTTCGTTTTTCACCCAAATGGCTATAACTTCCAAATTAAGTATGATAGCGCGTTCCGGTAAGGCGTCGTCCTCAACGGTACATGTAATGGTTCATCTGTCCAATACGTAGTTTTCGATATATGGCAATTTTATGTTTAGAGGTGAAAACGGCGCGTATTAGGCCTTTAAGACGTTTTGTTCGTTTTTCATCCAAATGGCTTAACTTCCAAATTAAGTATGATAGCGGGTCCCGGTTGATATCATGGTGTAAGGCACGTCGTCCTCAACACGTACATGTAATTGGTTCATCTGTCCAATTCGTAGTTTTCGAGTAAATGGCAATTTTATGTTTAGAGGTGAAAAAGGCGCGTATTAGGCCTTTTGAGACGTTTTCGTTTTCACCCAAATGGCTATAATTTCCAAATTAAGAATGATAGCGCATCCCGGTTGTTATCATGGTGTAAGGCACGTCGTCCTCAACACGAACATGTAATTGGTTCATCTGTCCAATTCGTAGTTTTCGAGTAAATGGCAATTTTATGTTTAGAAGTGAAAAGGCGCGTATTAGGCCTTTTGAGACGTTTTTTTCGTTTTTCACCCAAATGGCTATAATTTCCAAATTAAGAATCATAGCGCGTCCCGGTTGATATCATGGTGTAAGGCACGTCGTCCTCAACACGTACATGTAATTGGTTCATCTGTCCAATTCGTAGTTTTCGAGTAAATGGCAATTTTATGTTAAGAGGTGAAATAGGCGCGTATTAGGCCTTTTGAGACGTTTTTTTCGTTTTTCACCCAAATGGCTATAATTTCCAAATTAAGTATGATAGCGCGTCCCGGTTGATATCATGGTGTAAGGCACGTCGTCCTCAACACGTACATGTAATTGGTTCATCTGTCAATTCGTAGTTTTCGAGTAAATGGCAATTTTATGTTAAGAGGTGAAATAGGCGCGTATTAGGCCTTTTGAGACGTTTTTGTTCGTTTTTCACCCAAATGGCTTGTAACTTCCAAATTAAGTATGATAGCGCGTTCCGGTAAGGCACGTCGTCCTCAACACGTACATGTAATTGGTTCATCTGTCCAATTCGTAGTTTTCGAGTAAATGGCAATTTTATGTTTAGAGGTGAAAACGGCGTATTAGGCCTTTTGAGACGTTTTTGTTCGTTTTTCACCCAAATGGCTTATAACTTCCAAATTAAGTATGATAGCGCGTCCCGGTTGATATCATGGTGTAAGGCACGTCGTCCTAACACGTACATGTAATTGGTTCATCTGTCCAATTCGTAGTTTTCGAGTAAATGGCAATTTATGTTTAGAGGTGAAAAGGCGCGTATTAGGCCTTTTGAGACGTTTTTTCGTTTTTCACCCAAATGGCTATAATTTCCAAATTAAGAATGATAGCGGGTCCCGGTTGATATCATGGTGTAAGGCACGTCGTCCTCAACACGTACATGTAATTGGTTCATCTGTCCAATTCGTAGTTTTCGAGTAAATGGCAATTTTATGTTTAGAGGTGAAAAGGCGCGTATTAGGCCTTTTGAGACGTTTTTTCGTTTTTCACCCAAATGGCTATAATTTCCAAATTAAGAATGATAGCGCGTCCCGGTTGATATCATGGTGTAAGGCACGTCGTCCTCAACACGTACATGTAATTGGTTCATCTGTCCAATTCGTAGTTTTCGAGTAAATGGCAATTTTATGTTTAGAGGTGAAAAGGCGCGTATTAGGCCTTTTGAGAAGGTTTTTTCGTTTTTCACCCAAATGGCTATAATTTCCAAATTAAGAATGATAGCGCGTCCCGGTTGATATCATGGTGTAAGGCACGTCGTCCTCAACACGTACATGTAATTGGTTCATCTGTCCAATTCGTAGTTTTCGAGTAAATGGCAATTTTATGTTTAGAGGTGAAAAGGCGCGTATTAGGCCTTATGAAAAGGTTTTTTCGCTTTTCACCCAAATGGCTATAATTTCCAAATTAAGAATGATAGCGCGTCCCGGTTGATATCATGGTGTAAGGCACGTCGTCCTCAACACGTACATGTAATTGGTTCATCTGTCCAATTCGTAGTTTTCGAGTAAATGGCAATTTTATGTTTAGAGGTGAAAAGGCGCGTATTAGGCCTTTTGAGACGTTTTTTCGTTTTTCACCCAAATGGCTATAATTTCCAAATTAAGAATGATAGCGCGTCCCGGTTGATATCATGGTGTAAGGCACGTCGTCCTCAACACGTACATGTAATTGGTTCATCTGTCCAATTCGTAGTTTTCGAGTAAATGGCAATTTTATGTTTAGAGGTGAAAAGGCGCGTATTAGGCCTTTTGAGACGTTTTTTCGTTTTTCACCCAAATGGCTATAATTTCCAAATTAAGAATGATAGCGCGTCCCGGTTGATATCATGGTGTAAGGCACGTCGTCCTCAACACGTACATGTAATTGGTTCATCTGTCCATCGTAGTTTTCGAGTAAATGGCAATTTCATGTTTAGAGGTGAAAAGGCGCGTATTAGGCCTTTTGAGACGTTTTTTTCGTTTTTCACCCAAATGGCTATAATTTCCAAATTAAGAATGATAGCGCGTCCCGGTTGATATCATGGTGTAAGGCACGTCGTCCTCAACACGTACATGTAATTGGTTCATCTGTCCAATTCGTAGTTTTCGAGTAAATGGCAATTTTATGTTTAGAGGTGAAAAGGCGCGTATTAGGCCTTTTGAGACGTGTTTTTCGCTTTTCACCCAAATGGCTATAATTTCCAAATTAAGAATGATAGCGCGTCCCGGTTGATATCATGGTGTAAGGCACGTCGTCCTCAACACGTACATGTAATTGGTTCATCTGTCCATTCGTAGTTTTCGAGTAAATGGCAATTTTATGTTTAGAGGTGAAAAGGCGCGTATTAGGCCTTTTGAGACGTTTTTTCGTTTTTCACCCAAATGGCTATAATTTCCAAATTAAGAATGATAGCGCGTCCCGGTTGATATCATGGTGTAAGGCACGTCGTCCTCAACACGTACATGTAATTGGTTCATCTGTCCAATTCGTAGTTTTCGAGTAAATGGCAATTTTATGTTTAGAGGTGAAAAGGCGCGTATTAGGCCTTTTGAGACGTTTTTTCGTTTTTCACCCAAATGGCTATAATTTCCAAATTAAGAATGATAGCGCGTCCCGGTTGATATCATGGTGTAAGGCACGTCGTCCTCAACACGTACATGTAATTGGTTCATCTGTCCAATTCGTAGTTTTCGAGTAAATGGCAATTTTATGTTTAGAGGTGAAAAGGCGCGTATTAGGCCTTTTGAGACGTTTTTTCGTTTTTCACCCAAATGGCTATAATTTCCAAATTAAGAATGATAGCGCGTCCCGGTTGATATCATGGTGTAAGGCACGTCGTCCTCAACACGTACATGTAATTGGTTCATCTGTCCAATTCGTAGTTTTCGAGTAAATGGCAATTTTATGTTTAGAGGTGAAAAAGGCGCGTATTAGGCCTTTTGAGACGTTTTTTCGTTTTTCACCCAAATGGCTATAATTTCCAAATTAAGAATGATAGCGCGTCCCGGTTGATATCATGGTGTAAGGCACGTCGTCCTCAACACGTACATGTAATTGGTTCATCTGTCCAATTCGTAGTTTTCGAGTAAATGGCAATTTTATGTTTAGAGGTGCGCGTATTAGGCCTTTTGAGACGTTTTCTTCGTTTTTCACCCAAATGGCTATAATTTCCAAATTAAGAATGATAGCGCGTCCCGGTTGATATCATGGTGTAAGGCACGTCGTCCTCAACACGTACATGTAATTGGTTCATCTGTCCAATCCGTAGTTTTCGAGTAAATGGCAATTTTATGTTTAGAGGTGAAAAGGCGCGTATTAGGCCTTTTGAGACGTTTTTTCGTTTTTCACCCAAATGGCTATAATTTCCAAATTAAGAATGATAGCGCGTCCCGGTTGATATCATGGTGTAAGGCACGTCGTCCTCAACACGTACATGTAATTGGTTCATCTGTCCAATCTGTAGTTTTCGAGTATATGGCAATTTTATGTTTAGAGGTGAAAAGGCGCGTATTAGGCCTTTTGAGACGTTTTTTCGTTTTTCACCCAAATGGCTATAATTTCCAAATTAAGAATGATAGCGCGTCCCGGTTGATATCATGGTGTAAGGCACGTCGTCCTCAACACGTACATGTAATTGGTTCATCTGTCCAATTCGTAGTTTTCGAGTAAATGGCAATTTTATGTTTAGAGGTGAAAAGGCGCGTATTAGGCCTTTTGAGACGTTTTTTCGTTTTTCACCCAAATGGCTATAATTCCAAATTAAGTATGATAGCGCGTCCCGGTTGATATCATGGTGTAAGGCACGTCGTCCTCAACACGTACATGTAATTGGTTCATCTGTCCAATTCGTAGTTTTCGAGTAAATGGCAATTTTATGTTAGGGTGAAAAGGCGCGTATTAGGCCGAGACGTTTTCGTTTTTCACCCAAATGGCTATAATTTCCAAATTAAGTATGATAGCGCGTCCCGGTTGATATCATGGTGTAAGGCACGTCGTCCTCAACACGTACATGTAATTGGTTCATCTGTCCAATTCGTAGTTTTCGAGTAAATGGCAATTTTATGTTTAGAGGTGAAAAGGCGCGTATTAGGCCTTTTGAGACGTTTTTTTCGTTTTTCACCCAAATGGCTTATAACTTCCAAATTAAGTATGATAGCGCGTTCCGGTAAGGCACGTCGTCCTCAACACGTACATGTAATTGGTTCATCTGTCCAATCGTAGTTTTCGAGTAAATGGCAATTTTATGTTTAGAGGTGAAAACGGCGTATAGGCCTTTTGAGACGTTTTTGTTCGTTTTTCACCCAAATGGCTTATAACTTCCAAATTAAGTATGATAGCGCGTCCCGGTTGATATCATGGTGTAAGGCACGTCGTCCTAACACGTACATGTAATTGGTTCATCTGTCCAATCCGTAGTTTTCGAGTAAATGGCAATTTTATGTTTAGAGGTGAAAACGGCGCGTATTAGGCCTTTTGAGACGTTTTTGTTCGTTTTTCACCCAAATGGCTTATAACTTCCAAATTAAGTATGATAGCGCGTCCCGGTTGATATCATGGTGTAAGGCACGTCGTCCTAACACGTACATGTAATTGGTTCATCTGACCAATCTGTAGTTTTCGAGTAAATGGCATTTTATGTTTAGAGGTGAAAACGGCCCGTATTAGGCCTTTTGAGACGTTTTTCACCCAAATGGCTTATAACTTCCAAATTAAGTATGATAGCGCGTCCCGGTTTATATCATGGTGTAAGGCACGTCGTCCTCAACACGTACATGTAATTGGTTCATCTGTCCAATCCGTAGTTTTCGAGTAAATGGCAATTTTATGTTTAGAGGTGAAAAAGCGCGTATTAGGCCTTTTGAGACGTTTTTGTTCGTTTTTCACCCAAATGTCTTATAACTTCCAAATTAAGTATGATAGCGGTCCCGGTTGATATCATGGTGTAAGGCACGTCGTCCTAACACGTACATGTAATTGGTTCATCTGTCCAATTCGTAGTTTTCGAGTAAATGGCAATTTTATGTTTAGAGGTGAAAACGGCGCGTATTAGGCCTTTTAAAGACGTTTTGTCCGTTTTCACCCAAATGGCTTATAAATTCTGTAGAACTTTGCAGGAGTTATGATATATCATGTATGTCCTATCTGTGAAATTTAAACGTTAGCAGTGTCTAATATTCAAATTATGCAAGAAACCCGTTAACTTGCTAGACTTCACTGTCAGACACTATTGAGTGACTGACTGGCTTTATCTTTTACGTAACATACATAAAATGAGCTGTAAAGGGTACATGAGCATTTGTCATCAATAACCCACTTCTTGTAATGACCAAAATTAAACTGATTGAATCTTTGCGCAGCAAAAACGTACGACCATTCGGTACAGTAATTACGAAAAATCAGACTATTACTTACTGGCTGTAATAGCTTTAAGTCGATTCGACATTAATAATTATTTTCCCACTTAATATCATGGTCAAGCCCACGTTTTTTAGAGAAGTTCTAAATTAGTATTGTCTTTCAAATGCCGTAGATTTAATCTTTTCATTTTTGTTGGCCTGAAAAAGGGCGTATTACCTTTAAGACGTTTTTGTTCGTTTTCACCCAAATGGCTTATAACTTCCAAATTAAGTATGATAGCGTCCCGGTTGATATCATGGTGTAAGGCACGTCGTCCTCAACACGTACATGTAATTGGTTCATCTGTCCAATCCGTAGTTTTCGAGTAAATGGCAATTTTATGTTTAGAGTGAAAAGGCGCGTATTAGGCCTTTTGAGACGTTTTTGTTCGTTTTCACCCAAATGGCTATAACTTCCAAATTAAGTATGATAGCGCGTTCCGGTAAGGCACGTCGTCCTCAACACGTACATGTAATTGGTTCATCTGTCCAATTCGTAGTTTTCGAGTAAATGGCAATTTTATGTTTAGAGGTGAAAAAGCGCGTATTAGGCCTTTTGAGACGTTTTGTTCGTTTTCATCCTAATGGCTTATAACTTCCAAATTAAGTATGATAGCGCGTCCCGGTTGAGATCATGGTGTAAGGCACGTCGTCCTCAACACGTACATGTAATTGGTTCATCTGTCCAATTCGTAGTTTTCGAGTAAAAGGCAATTTTATGTTAAGAGGTGAAAAAGGCGTATTAGGCCTTTTGAGACGTTTTTTTTGTTTTTCACCCAAATGGCTATAATTTCCAAATTAAGTATGATAGCGCGTCCCGGTTGATATCATGGTGTAAGGCACGTCGTCCTCAACACGTACATGTAATTGGTTCATCTGTCCAATTCGTAGTTTTCGAGTAAATGGCAATTTTATGTTTAGAGGTGAAAAGGCGCGTATTAGGCCTTTGAGACGTTTTTTCGTTTTTCACCCAAATGGCTATAATTTCCAAATTAAGTATGATAGCGCGTCCCGGTTGATATCATGGTGTAAGGCACGTCGTCCTCAACACGTACATGTAATTGGTTCATCTGTCCAATTCGTAGTTTTCGAGTAAATGGCAATTTTATGTTTAGAGGTGAAAAGGCGTATTAGGCCTTTTGAGACGTTTTTGTTTTTTCACCCAAATGGCTATAATTTCCAAATTAAGTATGATAGCGCGTCCCGGTTGATATCATGGTGTAAGGCATCGTCCTCAACACGATATAATTGGTTCATCTGTCCAATTCGTAGTTTTCGAGTAAATGGCAATTTTATGTTTAGAGGTGAAAAAGGCGCGTATTAGGCCTTTTGAGACGTTTTCGTTTTTTCACCCAAATGGCTATAATTTCCAAATTAAGTATGATAGCGCGTCGGTTGATATCATGGTGTAAGGCACGTCGTCCTCAACACGTACATGTAATTGGTTCATCTGTCCAATGTAGTTTTCGAGTAAATGGCAATTTTATGTTTAGAGGTGAAAAAGGCGCGTATTAGGCCTTTTGAGACGTTTTTGTTCGTTTTTCACCCAAATGGCTTATAACTTCCAAATTAAGTATGATAGCGCGTCCCGGTAAGGCACGTCTCGTCCTCAACACGTACATGTAATTGGTTCATCTGTCCAATTCGTAGTTTTCGAGTAAATGGCAATTTTATGTTTAGAGGTGAAAAGGCGCGTATTAGGCCTTTTGAGACGTTTTTTTCGTTTTTCACCCAAATGGCTATAATTTCCAAATTAAGTATGATAGCGCGTCCCGGTTGATATCATGGTGTAAGGCACGTCGTCCTCAACACGTACATGTAATTGGTTCATCTGTCCAATTCGTAGTTTTCGAGTAAATGGCAATTTTATGTTTAGAGGTGAAAAGGCGCGTATTAGGCCTTTTGAGACGTTTTTAACGTTTTTCACCCAAATGGCTATAATTTCCAAATTAAGAATAGCGTCCCGGTTGATATCATGGTGTAAGGCACGTCGTCCTCAACACGTACATGTAATTGGTTCATCTGTCCAATTCGTAGTTTTCGAGTAAATGGCAATTTTATGTTTAGAGGTGAAAAGGCGCGTATTAGGCCTTTTGAGACGTTTTTTCGTTTTTCACCCAAATGGCTATAATTTCCAAATTAAGAATGATAGCGCGTCCCGGTTGATATCATGGTGTAAGGCACGTCGTCCTCAACACGTACATGTAATTGGTTCATCTGTCCAATTCGTAGTTTTCGAGTAAATGGCAATTTTATGTTAAGAGGTGAAATAGGCGCGTATTAGGCCTTTTGAGACGTTTTTTTCGTTTTTCACCCAAATGGCTATAATTTCCAAATTAAGAATGATAGCGCGTCGGTTGATATCATGGTGTAAGGCACGTCGTCCTCAACACGTACATGTAATTGGTTCATCTGTCCAATTCGTAGTTTTCGAGTAAATGGCAATTTTATGTTTAGAGGTGAAATAGGCGCGTATTAGGCCTTTTGAGACGTTTTTTTCGTTTTTCACCCAAATGGCTATAATTTCCAAATTAAGTATGATAGCGCGTTCCGGTAAGGCACGTCGTCCTCAACACGTACATGTAATTGGTTCATCTGTCCAATTCGTAGTTTTCGAGTAAATGGCAATTTTATGTTTAGAGGTGAAAAAGGCGCGTATTAGGCCTTTTGAGACGTTTTTTTCGTTTTTCACCCAAATGGCTATAACTTCCAAATTAAGTATGATAGCGTCCCGGTTGATATCATGGTGTAAGGCACGTCGTCCTCAACACGTACATGTAATTGGTTCATCTGTCCAATCCGTAGTTTTCGAGTAAATGGCAATTTTATGTTTAGAGGTGAAAAGGCGCGTATTAGGCCTTTTGAGACGTTTTTTCGTTTTTCACCCAAATGGCTATAATTTCCAAATTAAGTATGATAGCGCGTCCCGGTTGATATCATGGTGTAAGGCACGTCGTCCTCAACACGTACATGTAATTGGTTCATCTGTCCAATTGTAGTTTTCGAGTAAATGGCAATTTTATGTTTAGAGGTGAAAAGGCGCGTATTAGGCCTTTTGAGACGTTTTTTCGTTTTTCACCCAAATGGCTATAATTTCCAAATTAAGAATGATAGCGCGTCGGTTGATATCATGGTGTAAGGCACGTCGTCCTCAACACGTACATGTAATTGGTTCATCTGTCCAATTCGTAGTTTTCGAGTAAATGGCAATTTTATGTTTAGAGGTGAAATAGGCGCGTATTAGGCCTTTTGAGACGTTTTTTTCGTTTTTCACCCAAATGGCTATAATTTCCAAATTAAGAATGATAGCGCGTCCCGGTTGATATCATGGTGTAAGGCACGTCGTCCTCAACACGTACATGTAATTGGTTCATCTGTCCAATTCGTAGTTTTCGAGTAAATGGCAATTTTATGTTTAGAGGTGAAAAAGGCGCGTATTAGGCCTTTTGAGACGTTTTTTCGTTTTTCACCCAAATGGCTATAATTTCCAAATTAAGAATGATAGCGCGTCCCGGTTGATATCATGGTGTAAGGCACGTCGTCCTCAACACGTACATGTAATTGGTTCATCTGTCCAATTCGTAGTTTTCGAGTAAATGGCAATTTTATGTTTAGAGGTGAAAAGGCGCGTATTAGGCCTTTTGAGACGTTTTTTCGTTTTTCACCCAAATGGCTATAATTTCCAAATTAAGTATGATAGCGCGTTCCGGTAAGGCACGTCGTCCTCAACACGTACATGTAATTGGTTCATCTGTCCAATTCGTAGTTTTCGAGTAAATGGCAATTTTATGTTTAGAGGTGAAAAGGCGCGTATTAGGCCTTTTGAGACGTTTTTTCGTTTTTCACCCAAATGGCTATAATTTCCAAATTAAGTATGATAGCGCGTCCCGGTTGATATCATGGTGTAAGGCACGTCGTCCTCAACACGTACATGTAATTGGTTCATCTGTCCAATTCGTAGTTTTCGAGTAAATGGCAATTTTATGTTTAGAGGTGAAAAAGGCGCGTATTAGGCCTTTTGAGACGTTTTTTCGTTTTTCACCCAAATGGCTATAATTTCCAAATTAAGTATGATAGCGCGTCCCGGTTGATATCATGGTGTAAGGCACGTCGTCCTCAACACGTACATGTAATTGGTTCATCTGTCCAATCTGTAGTTTTCGAGTAAATGGCAATTTTATGTTTAGAGGTGAAAAGGCGCGTATTAGGCCTTTTGAGACGTTTTTTCGTTTTTCACCCAAATGGCTATAATTTCCAAATTAAGTATGATAGCGCGTCCCGGTTGATATCATGGTGTAAGGCACGTCGTCCTCAACACGTACATGTAATTGGTTCATCTGTCCAATCCGTAGTTTTCGAGTAAATGGCAATTTTATGTTTAGAGGTGAAAAGGCGCGTATTAGGCCTTTTGAGACGTTTTTTCGTTTTCACCCAAATGGCTATAATTTCCAAATTAAGAATGATAGCGCGTCCCGGTTGATATCATGGTGTAAGGCACGTCGTCCTCAACACGTACATGTAATTGGTTCATCTGTCCAATTCGCAGTTTTCGAGTAAATGGCAATTTTATGTTTAGAGGTGAAAAAGGCGCGTATTAGGCCTTTTGAGACGTTTTTCACCCAAATGGCTATAATTTCCAAATTAAGAATGATAGCGCGTCCCGGTTGATATCATCGTGTAAGGCACGTCGTCCTCAACACGTACATGTAATTGGTTCATCTGTCCAATTCGTAGTTTTCGAGTAAATGGCAATTTTATGTTTAGAGGTGAAAAGGCGCGTATTAGGCCTTTTGAGACGTTTTTTCGTTTTTCACCCAAATGGCTATAATTTCCAAATTAAGTATGATAGCGCGTCCCGGTTGATATCATGGTGTAAGGCACGTCGTCCTCAACACGTACATGTAATTGGTTCATCTGTCCAATTCGTAGTTTTCGAGTAAATGGCAATTTTATGTTTAGAGGTGAAAAGGCGCGTATTAGGCCTTTTGAGACGTTTTTTCGTTTTTCACCCAAATGGCTATAATTTCCAAATTAAGTATGATAGCGCGTCCCGGTTGATATCATGGTGTAAGGCACGTCGTCCTCAACACGTACATGTAATTGGTTCATCTGTCCAATCCGTAGTTTTCGAGTAAATGGCAATTTTATGTTTAGAGGTGAAAAGGCGCGTATTAGGCCTTTTGAGACGTTTTTTCGTTTTTCACCCAAATGGCTATAATTTCCAAATTAAGAATGATAGCGCGTCCCGGTTGATATCATGGTGTAAGGCACGTCGTCCTCAACACGTACATGTAATTGGTTCATCTGTCCAATTCGTAGTTTTCGAGTAAATGGCAATTTTATGTTTAGAGGTGAAAAAGGCGCGTATTAGGCCTTTTGAGACGTTTTTTTCGTTTTTCACCCAAATGGCTATAATTTCCAAATTAAGAATGATAGCGCGTCCCGGTTGATATCATGGTGTAAGGCACGTCGTCCTCAACACGTACATGTAATTGGTTCATCTGTCCAATTCGTAGTTTTCGAGTAAATGGCAATTTTATGTTTAGAGGTGAAAAAGGCGCGTATTAGGCCTTTTGAGACGTTTTTTCGTTTTTCACCCAAATGGCTATAATTTCCAAATTAAGAATGATAGCGCGTCCCGGTTGATATCATGGTGTAAGGCACGTCGTCCTCAACACGTACATGTAATTGGTTCATCTGTCCAATTCGTAGTTTTCGAGTAAATGGCAATTTTATGTTTAGAGGTGAAAAAGGCGCGTATTAGGCCTTTTGAGACGTTTTTTCGTTTTTCACCCAAATGGCTATAATTTCCAAATTAAGAATGATAGCGCGTCCCGGTTGATATCATGGTGTAAGGCACGTCGTCCTCAACACGTACATGTAATTGGTTCATCTGTCCAATTCGTAGTTTTCGAGTAAATGGCAATTTTATGTTTAGAGGTGAAAAGGCGCGTATTAGGCCTTTTGAGACGTTTTTTCGTTTTTCACCCAAATGGCTATAATTTCCAAATTAAGAATGATAGCGCGTCCCGGTTGATATCATGGTGTAAGGCACGTCGTCCTCAACACGTACATGTAATTGGTTCATCTGTCCAATCCGTAGTTTTAGAGTAAATGGCAATTTTATGTTTAGAGGTGAAAAGGCGCGTATTAGGCCTTTTGAGACGTTTTTTCGTTTTTCACCCAAATGGCTATAATTTCCAAATTAAGAATGATAGCGCGTATCATGGTGTAAGGCACGTCGTCCTCAACACGTACATGTAATTGGTTCATCTGTCCAATTCGTAGTTTTCGAGTAAATGGCAATTTTATGTTTAGAGGTGAAAAGGCGCGTATTAGGCCTTTTGAGACGTTTTTTCGTTTTTCACCCAAATGGCTATAATTTCCAAATTAAGAATGATAGCGCGTCCCGGTTGATATCATGGTGTAAGGCACGTCGTCCTCAACACGTACATGTAATTGGTTCATCTGTCCAATTCGTAGTTTTCGAGTAAATGGCAATTTTATGTTTAGAGGTGAAAAGGCGCGTATTAGGCCTTTTGAGACGTTTTTTCGTTTTTCACCCAAATGGCTATAATTTCCAAATTAAGAATGATAGCGCGTCCCGGTTGATATCATGGTGTAAGGCACGTCGTCCTCAACACGTACATGTAATTGGTTCATCTGTCCAATTCGTAGTTTTCGAGTAAATGGCAATTTTATGTTTAGAGGTGAAAAAGGCGCGTATTAGGCCTTTTGAGACGTTTTTTCGTTTTTCACCCAAATGGCTATAATTTCCAAATTAAGAATGATAGCGCGTCCCGGTTGATATCATGGTGTAAGGCACGTCGTCCTCAACACGTACATGTAATTGGTTCATCTGTCCAATTCGTAGTTTTCGAGTAAATGGCAATTTTATGTTTAGAGGTGAAAAAGGCGCGTATTAGGCCTTTTGAGACGTTTTTTCGTTTTTCACCCAAATGGCTATAATTTCCAAATTAAGAATGATAGCGCGTCCCGGTTGATATCATGGTGTAAGGCACGTCGTCCTCAACACGTACATGTAATTGGTTCATCTGTCCAATTCGTAGTTTTCGAGTAAATGGCAATTTTATGTTTAGAGGTGAAAAAGGCGCGTATTAGGCCTTTTGAGACGTTTTTTCGTTTTTCACCCAAATGGCTATAATTTCCAAATTAAGTATGATAGCGCGTCCCGGTTGATATCATGGTGTAAGGCACGTCGTCCTCAACACGTACATGTAATTGGTTCATCTGTCCAATTCGTAGTTTTCGAGTAAATGGCAATTTTATGTTTAGAGGTGAAAAGGCGCGTATTAGGCCTTTTGAGACGTTTTTTCGTTTTTCACCCAAATGGCTATAATTTCCAAATTAAGTATGATAGCGCGTCCCGGTTGATATCATGGTGTAAGGCACGTCGTCCTCAACACGTACATGTAATTGGTTCATCTGTCCAATTCGTAGTTTTCGAGTAAATGGCAATTTTATGTTTAGAGGTGAAAAGGCGCGTATTAGGCCTTTTGAGACGTTTTTTCGTTTTTCACCCAAATGGCTATAATTTCCAAATTAAGAATGATAGCGCGTCCCGGTTGATATCATGGTGTAAGGCACGTCGTCCTCAACACGTACATGTAATTGGTTCATCTGTCCAATCCGTAGTTTTCGAGTAAATGGCAATTTTATGTTTAGAGGTGAAAAAGGCGCGTATTAGGCCTTTTGAGACGTTTTTTCGTTTTTCACCCAAATGGCTATAATTTCCAAATTAAGAATGATAGCGCGTCCCGGTTGATATCATGGTGTAAGGCACGTCGTCCTCAACACGTACATGTAATTGGTTCATCTGTCCAATTCGTAGTTTTCGAGTAAATGGCAATTTTATGTTTAGAGGTGAAAAAGGCGCGTATTAGGCCTTTTGAGACGTTTTTTCGTTTTTCACCCAAATGGCTATAATTTCCAAATTAAGAATGATAGCGCGTCCCGGTTGATATCATGGTGTAAGGCACGTCGTCCTCAACACGTACATGTAATTGGTTCATCTGTCCAATTCGTAGTTTTCGAGTAAATGGCAATTTTATGTTTAGAGGTGAAAAAGGCGCGTATTAGGCCTTTTGAGACGTTTTTTCGTTTTTCACCCAAATGGCTATAATTTCCAAATTAAGAATGATAGCGCGTCCCGGTTGATATCATGGTGTAAGGCACGTCGTCCTCAACACGTACATGTAATTGGTTCATCTGTCCAATTCGTAGTTTTCGAGTAAATGGCAATTTTATGTTTAGAGGTGAAAAGGCGCGTATTAGGCCTTTTGAGACGTTTATTTCGTTTTTCACCCAAATGGCTATAATTTCCAAATTAAGTATGATAGCGCGTCCCGATATCATGGTGTAAGGCACGTCGTCCTCAACACGTACATGTAATTGGTTCATCTGTCCAATTCGTAGTTTTCGAGTAAATGGCAATTTTATGTTTAGAGGTGAAAAGGCGCGTATTAGGCCTTTTGAGACGTTTTTTCGTTTTTCACCCAAATGGCTATAATTTCCAAATTAAGTATGATAGCGCGTCCCGGTTGATATCATGGTGTAAGGCACGTCGTCCTCAACACGTACATGTAATTGGTTCATCTGTCCAATCCGTAGTTTTCGAGTAAATGGCAATTTTATGTTTAGAGGTGAAAAGGCGCGTATTAGGCCTTTTGAGACGTTTTTTCGTTTTTCACCCAAATGGCTATAATTTCCAAATTAAGTATGATAGCGCGTCCCGGTTGATATCATGGTGTAAGGCACGTCGTCCTCAACACGTACATGTAATTGGTTCATCTGTCCAATTCGTAGTTTTCGAGTAAATGGCAATTTTATGTTTAGAGGTGAAAAGGCGCGTATTAGGCCTTTTGAGACGTTTTTTCGTTTTTCACCCAAATGGCTATAATTTCCAAATTAAGTATGATAGCGCGTCCCGGTTGATATCATGGTGTAAGGCACGTCGTCCTCAACACGTACATGTAATTGGTTCATCTGTCCAATCCGTAGTTTTCGAGTAAATGGCAATTTTATGTTTAGAGGTGAAAAAGGCGCGTATTAGGCCTTTTGAGACGTTTTTTTCGTTTTTCACCCAAATGGCTATAATTTCCAAATTAAGTATGATAGCGCGTCCCGGTTGATATCATGGTGTAAGGCACGTCGTCCTCAACACGTACATGTAATTGGTTCATCTGTCCAATCCGTAGTTTTCGAGTAAATGGCAATTTTATGTTTAGAGGTGAAAAAGGCGCGTATTAGGCCTTTTGAGACGTTTTTCACCCAAATGGCTATAATTTCCAAATTAAGAATGATAGCGCGTCCCGGTTGATATCATGGTGTAAGGCACGTCGTCCTCAACACGTACATGTAATTGGTTCATCTGTCCAATTCGTAGTTTTCGAGTAAATGGCAATTTTATGTTTAGAGGTGAAAAAGGCGCGTATTAGGCCTTTTGAGACGTTTTTTCGTTTTTCACCCAAATGGCTATAATTTCCAAATTAAGTATGATAGCGCGTCCCGGTTGATATCATGGTGTAAGGCACGTCGTCCTCAACACGTACATGTAATTGGTTCATCTGTCCAATTCGTAGTTTTCGAGTAAATGGCAATTTTATGTTTAGAGGTGAAAAGGCGCGTATTAGGCCTTTTGAGACGTTTTTTTCGTTTTTCACCCAAATGGCTATAATTTCCAAATTAAGTATGATAGCGCGTCCCGGTTGATATCATGGTGTAAGGCACGTCGTCCTCAACACGTACATGTAATTGGTTCATCTGTCCAATCCGTAGTTTTCGAGTAAATGGCAATTTTATGTTTAGAGGTGAAAAAGGCGCGTATTAGGCCTTTTGAGACGTTTTTTCGTTTTTCACCCAAATGGCTATAATTTCCAAATTAAGTATGATAGCGCGTCCCGGTTGATATCATGGTGTAAGGCACGTCGTCCTCAACACGTACATGTAATTGGTTCATCTGTCCAATTCGTAGTTTTCGAGTAAATGGCAATTTTATGTTTAGAGGTGAAAAGGCGCGTATTAGGCCTTTTGAGACGTTTTTTCGTTTTTCACCCAAATGGCTATAATTTCCAAATTAAGTATGATAGCGCGTCCCGGTTGATATCATGGTGTAAGGCACGTCGTCCTCAACACGTACATGTAATTGGTTCATCTGTCCAATCCGTAGTTTTCGAGTAAATGGCAATTTTATGTTTAGAGGTGAAAAAGGCGCGTATTAGGCCTTTTGAGACGTTTTTTCGTTTTTCACCCAAATGGCTATAATTTCCAAATTAAGTATGATAGCGCGTCCCGGTTGATATCATGGTGTAAGGCACGTCGTCCTCAACACGTACATGTAATTGGTTCATCTGTCCAAATCGTAGTTTTCGAGTAAATGGCAATTTTATGTTTAGAGGTGAAAAAGGCGCGTATTAGGCCTTTTGAGACGTTTTTTCGTTTTTCACCCAAATGGCTATAATTTCCAAATTAAGTATGATAGCGCGTCCCGGTTGATATCATGGTGTAAGGCACGTCGTCCTCAACACGTACATGTAATTGGTTCATCTGTCCAATTCGTAGTTTTCGAGTAAATGGCAATTTTATGTTTAGAGGTGAAAAAGGCGCGTATTAGGCCTTTTGAGACGTTTTTTCGTTTTTCACCCAAATGGCTATAATTTCCAAATTAAGAATGATAGCGCGTCCCGGTTGATATCATGGTGTAAGGCACGTCGTCCTCAACACGTACATGTAATTGGTTCATCTGTCCAATTCGTAGTTTTCGAGTAAATGGCAATTTTATGTTTAGAGGTGAAAAAGGCGCGTATTAGGCCTTTTGAGACGTTTTTTTCGTTTTTCACCCAAATGGCTATAATTTCCAAATTAAGAATGATAGCGCGTCCCGGTTGATATCATGGTGTAAGGCACGTCGTCCTCAACACGTACATGTAATTGGTTCATCTGTCCAATTCGTAGTTTTCGAGTAAATGGCAATTTTATGTTTAGAGGTGAAAAGGCGCGTATTAGGCCTTTTGAGACGTTTTTTCGTTTTTCACCCAAATGGCTATAATTTCCAAATTAAGAATGATAGCGCGTCCCGGTTGATATCATGGTGTAAGGCACGTCGTCCTCAACACGTACATGTAATTGGTTCATCTGTCCAATTCGTAGTTTTCGAGTAAATGGCAATTTTATGTTTAGAGGTGAAAAGGCGCGTATTAGGCCTTTTGAGACGTTTTTTCGTTTTTCACCCAAATGGCTATAAT
This sequence comes from Mesocentrotus franciscanus, assembly GCA_037976565.1. Lineage (NCBI taxonomy): Eukaryota > Metazoa > Echinodermata > Echinoidea > Camarodonta > Strongylocentrotidae > Mesocentrotus > Mesocentrotus franciscanus. The sequence goes on from CP137670.1 coordinate 40,922,686, forward strand.
TTCCAAATTAAGAATGATAGCGCGTCCCGGTTGATATCATGGTGTAAGGCACGTCGTCCTCAACACGTACATGTAATTGGTTCATCTGTCCAATTCGTAGTTTTCGAGTAAATGGCAATTTTATGTTTAGAGGTGAAAAAGGCGCGTATTAGGCCTTTTGAGACGTTTTTTCGTTTTTCACCCAAATGGCTATAATTTCCAAATTAAGAATGATAGCGCGTCCCGGTTGATATCATGGTGTAAGGCACGTCGTCCTCAACACGTACATGTAATTGGTTCATCTGTCCAATTCGTAGTTTTCGAGTAAATGGCAATTTTATGTTTAGAGGTGAAAAGGCGCGTATTAGGCCTTTTGAGACGTTTTTTCGTTTTTCACCCAAATGGCTATAATTTCCAAATTAAGAATGATAGCGCGTCCCGGTTGATATCATGGTGTAAGGCACGTCGTCCTCAACACGTACATGTAATTGGTTCATCTGTCCAATTCGTAGTTTTCGAGTAAATGGCAATTTTATGTTTAGAGGTGAAAAAGGCGCGTATTAGGCCTTTTGAGATGTTTTTTTCGTTTTTCACCCAAATGGCTATAATTTCCAAATTAAGAATGATAGCGCGTCCCGGTTGATATCATGGTGTAAGGCACGTCGTCCTCAACACGTACATGTAATTGGTTCATCTGTCCAATTCGTAGTTTTCGAGTAAATGGCAATTTTATGTTTAGAGGTGAAAAGGCGCGTATTAGGCCTTTTGAGACGTTTTTTCGTTTTTCACCCAAATGGCTATAATTTCCAAATTAAGAATGATAGCGCGTCCCGGTTGATATCATGGTGTAAGGCACGTCGTCCTCAACACGTACATGTAATTGGTTCATCTGTCCAATTCGTAGTTTTCGAGTAAATGGCAATTTTATGTTTAGAGGTGAAAAGGCGCGTATTAGGCCTTTTGAGACGTTTTTTCGTTTTTCACCCAAATGGCTATAATTTCCAAATTAAGAATGATAGCGCGTCCCGGTTGATATCATGGTGTAAGGCACGTCGTCCTCAACACGTACATGTAATTGGTTCATCTGTCCAATTCGTAGTTTTCGAGTAAATGGCAATTTTATGTTTAGAGGTGAAAAAGGCGCGTATTAGGCCTTTTGAGACGTTTTTTCGTTTTTCACCCAAATGGCTATAATTTCCAAATTAAGAATGATAGCGCGTCCCGGTTGATATCATGGTGTAAGGCACGTCGTCCTCAACACGTACATGTAATTGGTTCATCTGTCCAATTCGTAGTTTTCGAGTAAATGGCAATTTTATGTTTAGAGGTGAAAAGGCGCGTATTAGGCCTTTTGAGACGTTTTTTCGTTTTTCACCCAAATGGCTATAATTTCCAAATTAAGAATGATAGCGCGTCCCGGTTGATATCATGGTGTAAGGCACGTCGTCCTCAACACGTACATGTAATTGGTTCATCTGTCCAATTCGTAGTTTTCGAGTAAATGGCAATTTTATGTTTAGAGGTGAAAAGGCGCGTATTAGGCCTTTTGAGACGTTTTTTCGTTTTTCACCCAAATGGCTATAATTTCCAAATTAAGAATGATAGCGCGTCCCGGTTGATATCATGGTGTAAGGCACGTCGTCCTCAACACGTACATGTAATTGGTTCATCTGTCCAATTCGTAGTTTTCGAGTAAATGGCAATTTTATGTTTAGAGGTGAAAAGGCGCGTATTAGGCCTTTTGAGACGTTTTTTCGTTTTTCACCCAAATGGCTATAATTTCCAAATTAAGAATGATAGCGCGTCCCGGTTGATATCATGGTGTAAGGCACGTCGTCCTCAACACGTACATGTAATTGGTTCATCTGTCCAATTCGTAGTTTTCGAGTAAATGGCAATTTTATGTTTAGAGGTGAAAAAGGCGCGTATTAGGCCTTTTGAGACGTTTTTTCGTTTTTCACCCAAATGGCTATAATTTCCAAATTAAGAATGATAGCGCGTCCCGGTTGATATCATGGTGTAAGGCACGTCGTCCTCAACACGTACATGTAATTGGTTCATCTGTCCAATTCGTAGTTTTCGAGTAAATGGCAATTTTATGTTTAGAGGTGAAAAAGGCGCGTATTAGGCCTTTTGAGACGTTTTTTTCGTTTTTCACCCAAATGGCTATAATTTCCAAATTAAGAATGATAGCGCGTCCCGGTTGATATCATGGTGTAAGGCACGTCGTCCTCAACACGTACATGTAATTGGTTCATCTGTCCAATTCGTAGTTTTCGAGTAAATGGCAATTTTATGTTTAGAGGTGAAAAAGGCGCGTATTAGGCCTTTTGAGACGTTTTTTCGTTTTTCACCCAAATGGCTATAATTTCCAAATTAAGAATGATAGCGCGTCCCGGTTGATATCATGGTGTAAGGCACGTCGTCCTCAACACGTACATGTAATTGGTTCATCTGTCCAATTCGTAGTTTTCGAGTAAATGGCAATTTTATGTTTAGAGGTGAAAAGGCGCGTATTAGGCCTTTTGAGACGTTTTTTCGTTTTTCACCCAAATGGCTATAATTTCCAAATTAAGAATGATAGCGCGTCCCGGTTGATATCATGGTGTAAGGCACGTCGTCCTCAACACGTACATGTAATTGGTTCATCTGTCCAATTCGTAGTTTTCGAGTAAATGGCAATTTTATGTTTAGAGGTGAAAAGGCGCGTATTAGGCCTTTTGAGACGTTTTTTCGTTTTTCACCCAAATGGCTATAATTTCCAAATTAAGAATGATAGCGCGTCCCGGTTGATATCATGGTGTAAGGCACGTCGTCCTCAACACGTACATGTAATTGGTTCATCTGTCCAATTCGTAGTTTTCGAGTAAATGGCAATTTTATGTTTAGAGGTGAAAAAGGCGCGTATTAGGCCTTTTGAGACGTTTTTTCGTTTTTCACCCAAATGGCTATAATTTCCAAATTAAGAATGATAGCGCGTCCCGGTTGATATCATGGTGTAAGGCACGTCGTCCTCAACACGTACATGTAATTGGTTCATCTGTCCAATTCGTAGTTTTCGAGTAAATGGCAATTTTATGTTTAGAGGTGAAAAGGCGCGTATTAGGCCTTTTGAGACGTTTTTTCGTTTTTCACCCAAATGGCTATAATTTCCAAATTAAGAATGATAGCGCGTCCCGGTTGATATCATGGTGTAAGGCACGTCGTCCTCAACACGTACATGTAATTGGTTCATCTGTCCAATTCGTAGTTTTCGAGTAAATGGCAATTTCATGTTTAGAGGTGAAAAAGGCGCGTATTAGGCCTTTTGAGACGTTTTTTTCGTTTTTCACCCAAATGGCTATAATTTCCAAATTAAGAATGATAGCGCGTCCCGGTTGATATCATGGTGTAAGGCACGTCGTCCTCAACACGTACATGTAATTGGTTCATCTGTCCAATTCGTAGTTTTCGAGTAAATGGCAATTTCATGTTTAGAGGTGAAAAGGCGCGTATTAGGCCTTTTGAGACATTTTTTCGTTTTTCACCCAAATGGCTATAATTTCCAAATTAAGAATGATAGCGCGTCCCGGTTGATATCATGGTGTAAGGCACGTCGTCCTCAACACGTACATGTAATTGGTTCATCTGTCCAATTCGTAGTTTTCGAGTAAATGGCAATTTCATGTTTAGAGGTGAAAAAGGCGCGTATTAGGCCTTTTGAGACGTTTTTTCGTTTTTCACCCAAATGGCTATAATTTCCAAATTAAGAATGATAGCGCGTCCCGGTTGATATCATGGTGTAAGGCACGTCGTCCTCAACACGTACATGTAATTGGTTCATCTGTCCAATTCGTAGTTTTCGAGTAAATGGCAATTTCATGTTTAGAGGTGAAAAGGCGCGTATTAGGCCTTTTGAGACATTTTTTCGTTTTTCACCCAAATGGCTATAATTTCCAAATTAAGAATGATAGCGCATCCCGGTTGATATCATGGTGTAAGGCACGTCGTCCTCAACACGTACATGTAATTGGTTCATCTGTTCAATTCGTAGTTTTCGAGTAAATGGCAATTTTATGTTTAGAGGTGAAAAAGGCGCGTATTAGGCCTTTTGAGACGTTTTATTCGTTTTTGACCCAAATGGCTATAATTTCCAAATTAAGAATGATGGTGCGTCCCGGTTGATATCATGGTGTAAGGCACGTCGTCCTCAACACGTACATGTAATTGGTTCATCTGTCCAATTCGTAGTTTTCGAGTAAATGGCAATTTTATGTTTAGAGGTGAAAAGGCGTATTAGGCCTTTTGAGACGTTTTTTCGTTTTTCACCCAAATGGCTATAATTTCCAAATTAAGAATGATAGCGCGTCCCGGTTGATATCATGGTGTAAGGCACGTCGTCCTCAACACGTACATGTAATTGGTTCATCTGTCCAATTCGTAGTTTTCGAGTAAATGGCAATTTCATGTTTAGAGGTGAAAAAGGCGCGTATTAGGCCTTTTGAGACGTTTTTTTCGTTTTTCACCCAAATGGCTATAATTTCCAAATTAAGAATGATAGCGCGTCCCGGTTGATATCATGGTGTAAGGCACGTCGTCCTCAACACGTACATGTAATTGGTTCATCTGTTCAATTCGTAGTTTTCGAGTAAATGGCAATTTCATGTTTAGAGGTGAAAAGGCGCGTATTAGGCCTTTGAGACGTTTTTTCGTTTTTCACCCAAATGGCTATAATTTCCAAATTAAAAATGATAGCGCGTCCCGGTTGATATCATGGTGTAAGGCACGTCGTCC
>CP137670.1:40927937-40958602 GCA_037976565.1 Mesocentrotus franciscanus
TATCAGTGGCGGATCCAGGAATTTCTTACCGGGGGGGGGGGCACAAAATCGCATGGGGTGAAATATATGAAAAACGATGGAGCGAGGCGTCAGCGGCGAGGGAGCGGAGCGACCAAGCGGGGGTGGGTCTGGGGGTGGGTCTGGGCGGGGGTCAGAACCCCCTCCCTGAGTAGGAAGCATTTGCAATTTTAGAACCACATTAGGTGCATTTTCAGGCACTTCCTGGAGTAATATGACGTAAAATTGCTTTCTCCTACCCCCAAGAGTAGGGATCCAGGGGCGGATGATGGGATCTAGCTTTTGGCTAAGGGGTTGACCCAATGACGACACGGAGCATCGTCCACGAGCCGCGAAGCGGCGAGGCGATTTTTTGTTGTTGCTATTTTGAACCCCCGTGGAGACCATAAATAGCAGTGCATGATAATTACGTCTTTTTAAATCAAGTAACAGTTTAAGGGGGGTTGACCCAAAGACGATGCAGAGCATTGTCCACGAGCCGCGTAGCGGCGAGGCGATTTTTTTGGGTGCTATTTTGAACCCCCGTAAGTGATGTTTTCCTGGCATCTACTGACACAATGGAGACCATTAAAAGCAGTGCATGATAATTACGTCTTTTTAAATCAAGTAACAGTTTAAGGGGTTGACCCAAAGACGATGCAGAGCATTGTCCACGAGCCGCGTAGCGGCGAGGCGATTTTGGGGTGCTATTTTGAACCCCCGTAAGTGATGTTTTCCTGGCATCTATTTACTAACACAATGGAGACCATAAAAAGCAGTGCATGATAACGTCTTTTTAAATCAAGTAACAGTTTAAGGGGGGTTCGACCCAATGACGATGCGGAGCATCGTCCACGAGCCGCGAAGTCCGAGCCGCGTAGCGGCGAGGCGAATTTTGGGGGGCTATTTTGAACCCCCGTAAGTGATATTTTCCTGGCATCTACTAACACAATGGAGACCATAAACAGCAGTTCATGATAACGTCTTTTAAATCAAGTAACAGTTTGAGGGGGGTTCGACCCAATGACGATGCGGAGCATCGTCCACGAGCCTCGAAGTACGAGCCGCGTAGCGGCGAGGCGATTTTGTTGTTGCTATTTTGAACCCCCGTAAGTGATGTTTTCTTGGCATCTATATACTAACGCAATGGAGACCATAAAAAGCAGTGCATGATAACGTCTTTTTAAATCAAGTAACAGTTTAAGGGGTTGACCCGATGACGATGCGGATACTGTGTGGGTCTGGACACATGATGGCGTTTTTCTATTCACATCACATTTTCACTTGGCAGCCCAAGGGGGTTAAACCCCTAACCCCCCCCCCCATAGATCCGCCACTGGGATCTTTTGCAAACTGGATGCAATAAGCATTACATGTAGGCGATGGAAAAAGTGCTTGCGAAACGGATAGAAACTTTGTGGTAGGCTCTTCGCGGCCACAGGGATGACAGAAAATAATATGACAATGAAACCAGCAACTGTGGCAGGATTAATGGCGGGGACAATCTGCATGCTGAAAGAGCACTTAGAATAGGTATATCGGAAAATTAATTCAAGACTAAGTTATAAGTTAGAAGTTAGAAGTTATAAAGGAGATAAAATCTTTGGTATTAGTCATGTTCGACTTAAAATTGCATGCCCCCGCCCCTTACCCGGTAAAAACCACCTTCTTATAATATCATCCCCCTTTCTTTCTTTTCCCTTCTCATTATTCTCCTTTTCCCCTTTTCTCTCCTCCGTCTTTCCCCCTTTCTTCTTTTTCCGCCTTTTCTCTCTCTCTCTTCCCCTTTCCCCTCCTTTTTCTCCTCTCCCCTTTTCTTTCCTCCCTCTTTTCTTCTTCTTTCTCTCTTCCCTTTTTTTCTTTTTCCTCTCCTTTTTCTTTCCCCCTCCTTTTTCTCCTTTTCTTTTTTTTTGGCCGGGGGCACGTGCCCCTGTGCCCCCTGGATCCGCCACTGTCTATAATCTACGTCTACTGTAGATGTGTACTTACTAACTTAGTCTACCAAAAAAACTACAAGAACAGAGTTAGGTCTATTTAAAGCATTGATATCAGCACCAGCAGACTTCGATTTTGATCTAGACTCTAGTTACAATTGAGAATGATGGTCCAGGTCTAGAGCTAAAGTCAGACCTGGATCCCTAACTGGTACTCGGTCCCAGATTTAGACTCTCAGTCTCACACAGTAGAGATCTCCTCGACACAGGTGCTGAACTGAAATGCAAACACAACTGCTAGTGTTAGACCAGGTTTAGATGAAGCCCTTATAAAATCTAGACCGTTATAGAGCACCGGTCGGTCTACGTCTGAGTCACACATGTATTAGTTGTAGGCCTAGTGCCTGGCTTGGGCCAGATGATATCCTTGAGTCTACTAAAAATTAGACTCCTTAACTTATCATGGACTTTACAAGGTCAAGGATTTTTAGACTAGACCTACTTGTAGAGTCTAACAAAGTTAGATCTAAGTTTGGCCATCTTTATAAAACTGCTGAATTAATAGGCTAGATATAGATCTAGTCTAACACTCATGTGTTACTGTTAGACTCCCTAGGCCAGATACACGTAAGTGACCTAGACTAAAAAAAGTTACATGAAACTGATATCGATATCGATCTAGATCTAGACTAACTAACAGAAAGTACGCATGCGCGGTAGCAATATTCGCTCGAAATTGCTACCGCGCATGCGTACTTTCTGTTCGCCATGTTGAATCGACGCTACAACACGGATGAATCGTTGGGTTTAAAAAATATATGACAAAGAATCTCCCCCATTTTCCCATCTAAGACTTCTTCAAATTATAATTTCAAGTGGTCGGCCAGATGCCCAGAGGAGTCAAGAAACCTAGTAAGTCAAAATTGTAATGAATCGCTTTGCATATTTTGACATAATGTCACCCCAATCGCTGTAAATTTCGCGTTCCGGGTTCTTGGGCTGAAGCTCCGACGCCTTTGGCGTCGGCGTCGGAGCTTCCTAGAGTTAGATCTAGACCTAAGGCTAAGAGCTAATTTTCAATAAAGAGATCCAATATTGATTTGCATATTCACTCAACAAAGGCAAAACATATTCACAATCACATCATGATCAATTATCAGAGTTAGACAGTATCACAGGATACCTCCCTGCAGTGGCGTAATGAGCAAAAAAGTTTGGGGGGGCTCCCGGCTGGCAGACGAATATTTTCCGCATCACCCCACTCTTACATGCAGGCCCCACTGAACGTTTTTCAAAGTGGGTGGGGGAGGCTAAAGTACATGTATTAACGATCAGGTACTAGGTAGAGCGTAGTGTAAATTGGCGTGGGGTCTAGGGGCAAAGCCCCGGCAGGGGTCAAGGGGCAGAGTTCCCGGAAGCTCAGGGGTTTTAGGCATTTAATTACGGTCAGATGAGCATCTTTTGATACCCTATTTGTGACACTGGCAGGTCACTAATTGGCGTGGGGTCCAGGGGGCTGAGCCCCCTGAAACTCAGGGATTTGAGGCATTTTATAACGGTCATTGAGCATTCAGGGGCCCGCTTTAGGCCCCCTGGTGGGGTCCAGGGGGCAAAGCCCCCGGAAGCTCAGGGGGTTTAGGCAATAAATTACTGTCAGATGAGTATCCAGGGGGCTGACTTAGGGCCATTGGTTGGGTCAGGGGAGAGCCCTGAAGCTCAGGGTTTTAGGCGTTTAATTACGGTCAGATGAGCATATTTTGATATCTTATTTGTGACACTGGCAGGACACTAATTGGCGTGGGGTCAGGGGCGGGGTCAGGGGCGGAGCCCCAGCTCAGGGGTTTTAGGCATTTTATAACGGTCAGATAAGCATTCAGGGGCCCGCCTTAGGGGCCTAGGTGGGGTCCAGAGGGCAGAGCTCCTGGAAGCTCAGGGTTTTAGGCATTTAATCACAGTCAGATGAGCATATTTTGATAACCTATTTGTGACACTGGCAGGTCACTAATTGGCGTGGGGTCCAGGGAGCGTAGCCCCCGGAAGCTCAGGTGTTTTAGGCATTTAATCACGGTCAGATGAGCATATTTTGATACCTCATTATTTTGTGACACTGGCAGGTCACTATTCTTTCGTTCTTTCTCTCTTTCTTTCTATTTCTCTTTAGCAGGGGCGGATCTAGCTTTTTGCTTAGGGGGGTGACCAAATGACGATGCAGAGCATCGTCCACGTGCCGCGTAGCGGCGAGGCGATTAGGGGCTATTTTGAACCCCCCGGCCCGTAAGTGATGTTTTCCTGGCATCTACTATCACAATGGAGACCATAAAAAGCAGTGCTTGATAACGTCTTTTTAAATCAAGTAACAGTTAAAACAATTTGACGCAATGGCGAAGTGGAGCATTTTCCACGAGCCGCGTAGCGTCGAGGCGATTTTGGGGGGCTATTTTGAACCCCTATAAGTGATGCGGAGCATCGTCCACGAGCCGCGTAGCGGCGAGGCGATTTGGGGGGGGGCTATTTTGAACCCTCGTAAGTGATGTTTTCCTGGCATGTACTAACACAATGGAGACCATAAAGCAGTGCACGATAACGACTTTTTATATCAAGTAACAGTTTAAACAGTTTGACCCAATGACGATGCAGAGCATCTTCCACGAGCCGCGTAGCGGCGAGGCGATTATTGGGGGCTATTTTGAACCCCCCGGCCCGTAAGTGATGTTTTCCTGGCATCTACTAACACAATGGAGACCATAAAGCAGTGCTTGATAACGTCTTTTTAAATCAAGTAACAGTTAAAACATTTTGACCCAATGACGATGCAGAGCATCATCCATGAGCCGCGTAGCGGCGAGGCGATTTTGTGGGGCTATTTTGAACCCCCATAAGTGATGCGGAGCATCGTCCACGAGCCGCGTAGCGGCGAGGCGATTTGGAGGGGCTATTTTGAACCCTCGTAAGTGATGTTTTCCTGGCATGTACTAACACAATGGAGACCATAAAGCAGTGCACGATAACGACTTTTTAAATCAAGTAACAGTTTAAACAGTTTTACCCAATGACGATGCAGAGCATCCTCCACGAGCCGTGTAGCGGCGAGGCGATTTTGTGGGGCTATTTTGAACCCCCATAAGTTATGCGGAGCATCGTCCACGAGCCGCGTAGCGGCGAGGCGATTTGGAGGGGCTATTTTGAACCCTCGTAAGTGATGTTTTCCTGGCATGTACTAACACAATGGAGACCATAAAGCAGTGCACAATAACGACTTTTTAAATCAAGTAACAGTTTAAACAGTTTTACCCAATGACGATGCAGAGCATCCTCCACGAGCCGCATAGCGACGAGGCGATTTGGGGGGCTATTTTGAACCCCTGTAAGTGATGTTTTCCTGGCATCTATTAACACAATGGAGACCACAAAAAGCAGTGCATGATAATGTCTTTTTAAATCAAGTAACAGTTTAATACACAGTAATATCCAGAGTAATCATGTGTTTGGATAAGTTACCAGATAAGTTGAATATCTTCTCACAATATTTGCACTTGAAAGGTTCCTCTCCAGTGCGCGCGCTTTTTTCTTCTTCTTTTTTGCGGCCCAGGGGGGTTTTACCCCCGTAGATCCACGCCTGTTTAGTATACTTTTTTCCAAAAAAGTGGGGGGGGCGAAACTCTAGGCCCCGGAGCCCCGTCGTTCTGCGGGCCCTGCCATGTAGGCCTCTAAATAAGCAAATTTCTTGCCTGATTGTAAATTTAGGAATTTCTAATTTTCCAACATACGCATAAAAAAGTATAATTTACTAAAAAGTGAGGAAAAATCTCGGATAATTATGTCATTTCAGCAACATTTGTAAATCACCGGTATCGAATTAGAAATGAACCACGTTTGAATTTTATTGTGACACTGGCAGGACACTAATTCCCCCGATCTACACCTTGTTGGCGGGAAAAATCGCAACTGATCTCCCCTATCTTCTTTCTCTCTTTCTTTCCTGACCTTTCCCTCCCCTTCCCTTTCCCTTCCCTTCCTTCTCTCTCTTTTAGGCTTGCTAGGGGGAGGCAAGGGCCTTTCGCCCCGACCCACATGTTGTTGGCGGGATTAATCGCAACTGATCTCCTTCTTTTCACCCTTTTCTTTTCTTCTTCCTCTTTTTGTTCCCTTTTAGCTCTCCTCTTTCCCTTTCCCTTCTCTCTTTTTTTTTTTTGGCGGGGCGGGGTGGGGGGAGAGGCAAGGCCTTGCCCCGATCCACAACTTGTTGGCGGGAAAATTGCAACTGATATCCCCCTTCTTTTCTTTTCTTCTTCCTCTTTTTTCCCTTCCCTGTATCTCCTCTTTTCCTTTTCCCCTTCTCTCTCTCTCTCTTTTTTTCTTCTTTTTCTTTGCGGGGGAGAGGGCAAGGCCAGCTCGCCCCCTGGATCCGCGCCTGTGGAACATTCCCTCCGGAAATGACCCTCCTCGCCACATCCAAAACAAACCCTGGGCGCAGGCGACTGCGCATTCCCCCGCGTACCGCCTAGAGCTGCCGCGGTCTTCTCTAAGCTCTTCTCTAGGCCGGACATACGGGTATCCAGACTTTTCGCTAATGTGTGACTATAAAAAACATATGCTCTTCCTGGTTATTTGGGAATGTGTCAGTTTGCAACAGAAATGGAGAAACGCGCATTTTGTTGAAAATCATGTGATATCAAGAACATTTATAAATCTCTTGTATGGAATTGAAAATAAGTCATGGTTTAATTTCATTTGGGGGCTAGCGCCCCCAAGCCCCACCAGTACGCCAGTGCCTCCTTGCAATCTGTTCTTATTGTCATTTGTTATTTTGTTCAGGATGTTCCAGATGTGGACAGACTCTAGATTCTATAACAAAGTCAGATTTAGAGCCTTGTCTTTCTTGAATTGTCTTGTCACAAATGTCGAATCACTTCACAAAGACATGCAGCTTCATTTGCTTGTGCGATGTCCCATATGCACGGCGATGAGAGCTGGATTAAGAATGATAGCGCGTCCCGGTTGATATCATGGTGTAAGGGACATCGTCCTCAACACGGACATGTAATTGGTTCATCTGTCCAATTCGTAGTTTTCGAGTAAATGGCAATTTTATGTTTAGAGGTGAAAAAGGCACGTATTAGGCCTTTTGAGACGTTTTTTTCGCTTTTCACCCAAATGGCTATAATTTCCAAATTAAGAATGAAAGCGCGTCCCGGTTGATATCATGGTGTTAGGCACGTCGTCCTTAACACGTACATGTAATTGGTTCATCTGTCCCATTCGTAGTTTTCGAGTAAATGGCAATTTGATGTTAAGAGGTGAAAAAACGCGTATTAGGCCTTTTGAGACGTTTTTTTCGCTTTTCACCCAAATGGCTATAATTTCCAAATTAAGAATGATAGCGCGTCCCGGTTGATATCATGGTGTAAGGCACGTCGTCCTCAACACGTACATGTAATTGGTTCATCTGTGCAATCCGTAGTTTTCGAGTAAATGGCAATTTTATGTTTAGAGGTGAAAAAGGCGCGTATTAGGCCTTTTGAGACGTTTTTTTCGCTTTTCACCCAAATGGCTATAATTTCCAAATTAAGAATGAAAGCGCGTCCCGGTTGATATCATGGTGTAAGGCACGTCGTCCTCAACACGTACATGTAATTGGTTCATCTGTCCAATTCGTAGTTTTCGAGTAAATGGCAATTTCATGTTTAGAGGTGAAAAAGGCGCGTATTAGGCCTTTTGAGACGTTTTTTCGTTTTTCACCCAAATGGCTATAATTTCCAAATTAAGAATGATAGCGCGTCCCGGTTGATATCATGGTGTAAGGCACGTCGTCCTCAACACGTACATGTAATTGGTTCATCTGTGCCATCCGTTTTTTTCGAGTAAATGGCAATTTCATGTTTAGAGGTGAGAAAGGCGCGTATTAGGCCTTTTGAGACGTTTTTTCGTTTTTCACCCAAATGGCTATAATTTCCAAATTAAGAATGATAGCGCGTCCCGGTTGATATCATGGTGTAAGGCACGTCGTCCTCAACACGTACATGTAATTGGTTCATCTGTGCCATCCGTATTTTTCGAGTAAATGGCAATTTTATGTTTAGAGGTGAAAAGGCGCGTATTAGGCCTTTTGAGACGTTTTTTCGTTTTTCACCCAAATGGCTATAATTTCCAAATTAAGAATGATAGCGCGTCCCGGTTGATATCATGGTGTAAGGCACGTCGTCCTCAACACGTACATGTAATTGGTTCATCTGTGCCATCCGTATTTTTCGAGTAAATGGCAATTTCATGTTTAGAGGTGAAAAGGCGCGTATTAGGCCTTTTGAGACGTTTTTTCGTTTTTCACCCAAATGGCTATAATTTCCAAATTAAGAATGATAGCGCGTCCCGGTTGATATCATGGTGTAAGGCACGTCGTCCTCAACACGTACATGTAATTGGTTCATCTGTCCATCCGTAGTTTTCGAGTAAATGGCAATTTCATGTTTAGAGGTGAAAAAGGCGCGTATTAGGCCTTTTGAGACGTTTTTTCGTTTTTCACCCAAATGGCTATAATTTCCAAATTAAGAATCATAGCGCGTCCCGGTTGATATCATGGTGTAAGGCACGTCGTCCTCAACACGTACATGTAATTGGTTCATCTGTGCCATCCGTAGTTTTCGAGTAAATGGCAATTTTATGTTTAGAGGTGAAAAGGCGCGTATTAGGCCTTTTGAGACGTTTTTTCGTTTTTCACCCAAATGGCTATAATTTCCAAATTAAGAATGATAGCGCGTCCCGGTTGATATCATGGTGTAAGGCACGTCGTCCTCAACACGTACATGTAATTGGTTCATCTGTCCATCCGTAGTTTTCGAGTAAATGGCAATTTTATGTTTAGAGGTGAAAAAGGCGCGTATTAGGCCTTTTGAGACGTTTTTTCGTTTTTCACCCAAATGGCTATAATTTCCAAATTAAGAATGATAGCGCGTCCCGGTTGATATCATGGTGTAAGGCACGTCGTCCTCAACACGTACATGTAATTGGTTCATCTGTCCAATCCGTAGTTTTCGAGTAAATGGCAATTTTATGTTTAGAGGTGAAAAGGCGCGTATTAGGCCTTTTGAGACGTTTTTTCGTTTTTCACCCAAATGGCTATAATTTCCAAATTAAGAATGATAGCGCGTCCCGGTTGATATCATGGTGTAAGGCACGTCGTCCTCAACACGTACATGTAATTGGTTCATCTGTCCATTCGTAGTTTTCGAGTAAATGGCAATTTCATGTTTAGAGGTGAAAAAGGCGCGTATTAGGCCTTTTGAGACGTTTTTTCGTTTTTCACCCAAATGGCTATAATTTCCAAATTAAGAATGATAGCGCGTCCCGGTTGATATCATGGTGTAAGGCACGTCGTCCTCAACACGTACATGTAATTGGTTCATCTGTCCATCCGTAGTTTTCGAGTAAATGGCAATTTCATGTTTAGAGGTGAAAAGGCGCGTATTAGGCCTTTTGAGACGTTTTTTCGTTTTTCACCCAAATGGCTATAATTTCCAAATTAAGAATGATAGCGCGTCCCGGTTGATATCATGGTGTAAGGCACGTCGTCCTCAACACGTACATGTAATTGGTTCATCTGTCCATCCGTAGTTTTCGAGTAAATGGCAATTTCATGTTTAGAGGTGAAAAGGCGCGTATTAGGCCTTTTGAGACGTTTTTTCGTTTTTCACCCAAATGGCTATAATTTCCAAATTAAGAATGATAGCGCGTCCCGGTTGATATCATGGTGTAAGGCACGTCGTCCTCAACACGTACATGTAATTGGTTCATCTGTCCATCCGTAGTTTTCGAGTAAATGGCAATTTCATGTTTAGAGGTGAAAAAGGCGCGTATTAGGCCTTTTGAGACGTTTTTTCGTTTTTCACCCAAATGGCTATAATTTCCAAATTAAGAATGATAGCGCGTCCCGGTTGATATCATGGTGTAAGGCACGTCGTCCTCAACACGTACATGTAATTGGTTCATCTGTCCATCCGTAGTTTTCGAGTAAATGGCAATTTCATGTTTAGAGGTGAAAAAGGCGCGTATTAGGCCTTTTGAGACGTTTTTTTCGTTTTTCACCCAAATGGCTATAATTTCCAAATTAAGAATGATAGCGCGTCCCGGTTGATATCATGGTGTAAGGCACGTCGTCCTCAACACGTACATGTAATTGGTTCATCTGTCCATCCGTAGTTTTCGAGTAAATGGCAATTTCATGTTTAGAGGTGAAAAGGCGCGTATTAGGCCTTTTGAGACGTTTTTTCGTTTTTCACCCAAATGGCTATAATTTCCAAATTAAGAATGATAGCGCGTCCCGGTTGATATCATGGTGTAAGGCACGTCGTCCTCAACACGTACATGTAATTGGTTCATCTGTCCATCCGTAGTTTTCGAGTAAATGGCAATTTCATGTTTAGAGGTGAAAAGGCGCGTATTAGGCCTTTTGAGACGTTTTTTCGTTTTTCACCCAAATGGCTATAATTTCCAAATTAAGAATGATAGCGCGTCCCGGTTGATATCATGGTGTAAGGCACGTCGTCCTCAACACGTACATGTAATTGGTTCATCTGTCCATCCGTAGTTTTCGAGTAAATGGCAATTTCATGTTTAGAGGTGAAAAGGCGCGTATTAGGCCTTTTGAGACGTTTTTTCGTTTTTCACCCAAATGGCTATAATTTCCAAATTAAGAATGATAGCGCGTCCCGGTTGATATCATGGTGTAAGGCACGTCGTCCTCAACACGTACATGTAATTGGTTCATCTGTCCATTCGTAGTTTTCGAGTAAATGGCAATTTCATGTTTAGAGGTGAAAAAGGCGCGTATTAGGCCTTTTGAGACGTTTTTTCGTTTTTCACCCAAATGGCTATAATTTCCAAATTAAGAATGATAGCGCGTCCCGGTTGATATCATGGTGTAAGGCACGTCGTCCTCAACACGTACATGTAATTGGTTCATCTGTCCATCCGTAGTTTTCGAGTAAATGGCAATTTCATGTTTAGAGGTGAAAAAGGCGCGTATTAGGCCTTTTGAGACGTTTTTTCGTTTTTCACCCAAATGGCTATAATTTCCAAATTAAGAATGATAGCGCGTCCCGGTTGATATCATGGTGTAAGGCACGTCGTCCTCAACACGTACATGTAATTGGTTCATCTGTCCATCCGTAGTTTTCGAGTAAATGGCAATTTCATGTTTAGAGGTGAAAAAGGCGCGTATTAGGCCTTTTGAGACGTTTTTTCGTTTTTCACCCAAATGGCTATAATTTCCAAATTAAGAATGATAGCGCGTCCCGGTTGATATCATGGTGTAAGGCACGTCGTCCTCAACACGTACATGTAATTGGTTCATCTGTCCATCCGTAGTTTTCGAGTAAATGGCAATTTCATGTTTAGAGGTGAAAAGGCGCGTATTAGGCCTTTTGAGACGTTTTTTCGTTTTTCACCCAAATGGCTATAATTTCCAAATTAAGAATGATAGCGCGTCCCGGTTGATATCATGGTGTAAGGCACGTCGTCCTCAACACGTACATGTAATTGGTTCATCTGTCCATCCGTAGTTTTCGAGTAAATGGCAATTTCATGTTTAGAGGTGAAAAAGGCGCGTATTAGGCCTTTTGAGACGTTTTTTCGTTTTTCACCCAAATGGCTATAATTTCCAAATTAAGAATGATAGCGCGTCCCGGTTGATATCATGGTGTAAGGCACGTCGTCCTCAACACGTACATGTAATTGGTTCATCTGTCCATCCGTAGTTTTCGAGTAAATGGCAATTTCATGTTTAGAGGTGAAAAGGCGCGTATTAGGCCTTTTGAGACGTTTTTTCGTTTTTCACCCAAATGGCTATAATTTCCAAATTAAGAATGATAGCGCGTCCCGGTTGATATCATGGTGTAAGGCACGTCGTCCTCAACACGTACATGTAATTGGTTCATCTGTCCATCCGTAGTTTTCGAGTAAATGGCAATTTCATGTTTAGAGGTGAAAAAGGCGCGTATTAGGCCTTTTGAGACGTTTTTTCGTTTTTCACCCAAATGGCTATAATTTCCAAATTAAGAATGATAGCGCGTCCCGGTTGATATCATGGTGTAAGGCACGTCGTCCTCAACACGTACATGTAATTGGTTCATCTGTCCATCCGTAGTTTTCGAGTAAATGGCAATTTCATGTTTAGAGGTGAAAAAGGCGCGTATTAGGCCTTTTGAGACGTTTTTTCGTTTTTCACCCAAATGGCTATAATTTCCAAATTAAGAATGATAGCGCGTCCCGGTTGATATCATGGTGTAAGGCACGTCGTCCTCAACACGTACATGTAATTGGTTCATCTGTCCATCCGTAGTTTTCGAGTAAATGGCAATTTCATGTTTAGAGGTGAAAAAGGCGTATTAGGCCTTTTGAGACGTTTTTTCGTTTTTCACCCAAATGGCTATAATTTCCAAATTAAGAATGATAGCGCGTCCCGGTTGATATCATGGTGTAAGGCACGTCGTCCTCAACACGTACATGTAATTGGTTCATCTGTCCATCCGTAGTTTTCGAGTAAATGGCAATTTCATGTTTAGAGGTGAAAAGGCGCGTATTAGGCCTTTTGAGACGTTTTTTCGTTTTTCACCCAAATGGCTATAATTTCCAAATTAAGAATGATAGCGCGTCCCGGTTGATATCATGGTGTAAGGCACGTCGTCCTCAACACGTACATGTAATTGGTTCATCTGTCCATCCGTAGTTTTCGAGTAAATGGCAATTTCATGTTTAGAGGTGAAAAAGGCGCGTATTAGGCCTTTTGAGACGTTTTTTCGTTTTTCACCCAAATGGCTATAATTTCCAAATTAAGAATGATAGCGCGTCCCGGTTGATATCATGGTGTAAGGCACGTCGTCCTCAACACGTACATGTAATTGGTTCATCTGTCCAATCCGTAGTTTTCGAGTAAATGGCAATTTCATGTTTAGAGGTGAAAAGGCGCGTATTAGGCCTTTTGAGACGTTTTTTCGTTTTTCACCCAAATGGCTATAATTTCCAAATTAAGAATGATAGCGCGGGTTGATATCATGGTGTAAGGCACGTCGTCCTCAACACGTACATGTAATTGGTTCATCTGTCCAATCCGTAGTTTTCGAGTAAATGGCAATTTCATGTTTAGAGGTGAAAAAGGCGCGTATTAGGCCTTTTGAGACGTTTTTTCGTTTTTCACCCAAATGGCTATAATTTCCAAATTAAGAATGATAGCGCGTCCCGGTTGATATCATGGTGTAAGGCACGTCGTCCTCAACACGTACATGTAATTGGTTCATCTGTGCAATCCGTAGTTTTCGAGTAAATGGCAATTTCATGTTTAGAGGTGAAACGGCGCGTATTAGGCCTTTTGAGACGTTTTTTTCGTTTTTCACCCAAATGGCTATAATTTCCAAATTAAGAATGATAGCGCGTCCCGGTTGATATCATGGTGTAAGGCACGTCGTCCTCAACACGTACATGTAATTGGTTCATCTGTCCATCCGTAGTTTTCGAGTAAATGGCAATTTCATGTTTAGAGGTGAAAAAGGCGCGTATTAGGCCTTTTGAGACGTTTTTTTCGTTTTTCACCCAAATGGCTATAATTTCCAAATTAAGAATGATAGCGCGTCCCGGTTGATATCATGGTGTAAGGCACGTCGTCCTCAACACGTACATGTAATTGGTTCATCTGTGCCATCCGTATTTTTCGAGTAAATGGCAATTTCATGTTTAGAGGTGAAAAGGCGCGTATTAGGCCTTTTGAGACGTTTTTTCGTTTTTCACCCAAATGGCTATAATTTCCAAATTAAGAATGATAGCGCGTATCGGTTGATATCATGGTGTAAGGCACGTCGTCCTCAACACGTACATGTAATTGGTTCATCTGTGCCATCCGTATTTTCGAGTAAATGGCAATTTCATGTTTAGAGGTGAAAAGGCGCGTATTAGGCCTTTTGAGACGTTTTTTCGTTTTTCACCCAAATGGCTATAATTTCCAAATTAAGAATGATAGCGCGTCCCGGTTGATATCATGGTGTAAGGCACGTCGTCCTCAACACGTACATGTAATTGGTTCATCTGTGCCATCCGTATTTTTCGAGTAAATGGCAATTTCATGTTTAGAGGTGAAAAGGCGCGTATTAGGCCTTTTGAGACGTTTTTTCGTTTTTCACCCAAATGGCTATAATTTCCAAATTAAGAATGATAGCGCGTCCCGGTTGATATCATGGTGTAAGGCACGTCGTCCTCAACACGTACATGTAATTGGTTCATCTGTGCCATCCGTATTTTTCGAGTAAATGGCAATTTCATGTTTAGAGGTGAAAAGGCGCGTATTAGGCCTTTTGAGACGTTTTTTTCGTTTTTCACCCAAATGGCTATAATTTCCAAATTAAGAATGATACCGCGTCCCGGTTGATATCATGGTGTAAGGCACGTCGTCCTCAACACGTACATGTAATTGGTTCATCTGTGCCATCCGTATTTTTCGAGTAAATGGCAATTTCATGTTTAGAGGTGAAAAGGCGCGTATTAGGCCTTTTGAGACGTTTTTTCGTTTATCACCCAAATGGCTATAATTTCCAAATTAAGAATGATAGCGCGTCCCGGTTGATATCATGGTGTAAGGCACGTCGTCCTCAACACGTACATGTAATTGGTTCATCTGTGCCATCCGTATTTTCGAGTAAATGGCAATTTCATGTTTAGAGGTGAAAAGGCGCGTATTAGGCCTTTTGAGACGTTTTTTCGTTTTCACCCAAATGGCTATAATTTCCAAATTAAGAATGATAGCGCGTCCCGGTTGATATCATGGTGTAAGGCACGTCGTCCTCAACACGTACATGTAATTGGTTCATCTGTGCCATCCGTATTTTTCGAGTAAATGGCAATTTCATGTTTAGAGGTGAAAAGGCGCGTATTAGGCCTTTTGAGACGTTTTTTCGTTTTTCACCCAAATGGCTATAATTTCCAAATTAAGAATGATAGCGCGTCCCGGTTGATATCATGGTGTAAGGCACGTCGTCCTCAACACGTACATGTAATTGGTTCATCTGTGCCATCCGTATTTTCGAGTAAATGGCAATTTCATGTTTAGAGGTGAAAAGGCGCGTATTAGGCCTTTTGAGACGTTTTTTCGTTTTTCACCCAAATGGCTATAATTTCCAAATTAAGAATGATAGCGCGTCCCGGTTGATATCATGGTGTAAGGCACGTCGTCCTCAACACGTACATGTAATTGGTTCATCTGTCCATCCGTAGTTTTCGAGTAAATGGCAATTTCATGTTTAGAGGTGAAAAGGCGCGTATTAGGCCTTTTGAGACGTTTTTTCGTTTTTCACCCAAATGGCTATAATTTCCAAATTAAGAATGATAGCGCGTCCCGGTTGATATCATGGTGTAAGGCACGTCGTCCTCAACACGTACATGTAATTGGTTCATCTGTGCCATCCGTAGTTTTCGAGTAAATGGCAATTTCATGTTTAGAGGTGAAAAGGCGCGTATTAGGCCTTTTGAGACGTTTTTTCGTTTTTCACCCAAATGGCTATAATTTCCAAATTAAGAATGATAGCGCGTCCCGGTTGATATCATGGTGTAAGGCACGTCGTCCTCAACACGTACATGTAATTGGTTCATCTGTGCCATCCGTAGTTTTCGAGTAAATGGCAATTTCATGTTTAGAGGTGAAAAGGCGCGTATTAGGCCTTTTGAGACGTTTTTTCGTTTTTCACCCAAATGGCTATAATTTCCAAATTAAGAATGATAGCGCGTCCCGGTTGATATCATGGTGTAAGGCACGTCGTCCTCAACACGTACATGTAATTGGTTCATCTGTGCCATCCGTAGTTTTCGAGTAAATGGCAATTTCATGTTTAGAGGTGAAAAGGCGCGTATTAGGCCTTTTGAGACGTTTTTTCGTTTTTCACCCAAATGGCTATAATTTCCAAATTAAGAATGATAGCGCGTCCCGGTTGATATCATGGTGTAAGGCACGTCGTCCTCAACACGTACATTGGTTCATCTGTCCATCCGTAGTTTTCGAGTAAATGGCAATTTCATGTTTAGAGGTGAAAAGGCGCGTATTAGGCCTTTTGAGACGTTTTTTCGTTTTTCACCCAAATGGCTATAATTTCCAAATTAAGAATGATAGCGCGTCCCGGTTGATATCATGGTGTAAGGCACGTCGTCCTCAACACGTACATGTAATTGGTTCATCTGTGCCATCCGTAGTTTTCGAGTAAATGGCAATTTCATGTTTAGAGGTGAAAAGGCGCGTATTAGGCCTTTTGAGACGTTTTTTCGTTTTTCACCCAAATGGCTATAATTTCCAAATTAAGAATGATAGCGCGTCCCGGTTGATATCATGGTGTAAGGCACGTCGTCCTCAACACGTACATGTAATTGGTTCATCTGTGCCATCCGTAGTTTTCGAGTAAATGGCAATTTCATGTTTAGAGGTGAAAAGGCGCGTATTAGGCCTTTTGAGACGTTTTTTCGTTTTTCACCCAAATGGCTATAATTTCCAAATTAAGAATGATAGCGCGTCCCGGTTGATATCATGGTGTAAGGCACGTCGTCCTCAACACGTACATGTAATTGGTTCATCTGTGCCATCCGTATTTTTCGAGTAAATGGCAATTTCATGTTTAGAGGTGAAAAGGCGCGTATTAGGCCTTTTGAGACGTTTTTTCGTTTTTCACCCAAATGGCTATAATTTCCAAATTAAGAATGATAGCGCGTCCCGGTTGATATCATGGTGTAAGGCACGTCGTCCTCAACACGTACATGTAATTGGTTCATCTGTGCCATCCGTATTTTTCGAGTAAATGGCAATTTCATGTTTAGAGGTGAAAAGGCGCGTATTAGGCCTTTTGAGACGTTTTTTCGTTTTTCACCCAAATGGCTATAATTTCCAAATTAAGAATGATACGCGTCCCGGTTGATATCATGGTGTAAGGCACGTCGTCCTCAACACGTACATGTAATTGGTTCATCTGTGCCATCCGTATTTTCGAGTAAATGGCAATTTCATGTTTAGAGGTGAAAAGGCGCGTATTAGGCCTTTTGAGACGTTTTTTTCGTTTTTCACCCAAATGGCTATAATTTCCAAATTAAGAATGATACCGCGTCCCGGTTGATATCATGGTGTAAGGCACGTCGTCCTCAACACGTACATGTAATTGGTTCATCTGTGCCATCCGTATTTTCGAGTAAATGGCAATTTCATGTTTAGAGGTGAAAAGGCGCGTATTAGGCCTTTTGAGACGTTTTTTCGTTTTTCACCCAAATGGCTATAATTTCCAAATTAAGAATGATAGCGCGTCCCGGTTGATATCATGGTGTAAGGCACGTCGTCCTCAACACGTACATGTAATTGGTTCATCTGTGCCATCCGTATTTTCGAGTAAATGGCAATTTCATGTTTAGAGGTGAAAAGGCGCGTATTAGGCCTTTTGAGACGTTTTTTTCGTTTTTCACCCAAATGGCTATAATTTCCAAATTAAGAATGATACCGCGTCCCGGTTGATATCATGGTGTAAGGCACGTCGTCCTCAACACGTACATGTAATTGGTTCATCTGTGCCATCCGTATTTTTCGAGTAAATGGCAATTTCATGTTTAGAGGTGAAAAAGGCGCGTATTAGGCCTTTTGAGACGTTTTTTTTCGTTTTTCACCCAAATGGCTATAATTTCCAAATTAAGAATGATAGCGCGTCCCGGTTGATATCATGGTGTAAGGCACGTCGTCCTCAACACGTACATGTACTTGGTTCATCTGTGCCATCCGTATTTTTGGAGTAAATGGCAATTTCATGTTTAGAGGTGAAAAAGGCGCGTATTAGGCCTTTTGAGACGTTTTTTCGTTTTTCACCCAAATGGCTATAATTTCCAAATTAAGAATGATAGCGCGTCCCGGTTGATATCATGGTGTAAGGCACGTCGTCCTCAACACGTACATGTAATTGGTTCATCTGTGCCATCCGTATTTTTGAGTAAATGGCAATTTCATGTTTAGAGGTGAAAAAGGCGCGTATTAGGCCTTTTGAGACGTTTTTTCGTTTTCACCCAAATGGCTATAATTTCCAAATTAAGAATGATAGCGCGTCCCGGTTGATATCATGGTGTAAGGCACGTCGTCCTCAACACGTACATGTAATTGGTTCATCTGTGCCATCCGTATTTTTGAGTAAATGGCAATTTCATGTTTAGAGGTGAAATAGGCGCGTATTAGGCCTTTTGAGACGTTTTTTCGTTTTCACCCAAATGGCTATAATTTCCAAATTAAGAATGATACCGCGTCCCGGTTGATATCATGGTGTAAGGCACGTCGTCCTCAACACGTACATGTAATTGGTTCATCTGTGCCATCCGTATTTTCGAGTAAATGGCAATTTCATGTTTAGAGGTGAAAAGGCGCGTATTAGGCCTTTTGAGACGTTTTTTCGTTTTCACCCAAATGGCTATAATTTCCAAATTAAGAATGATAGCGCGTCCCGGTTGATATCATGGTGTAAGGCACGTCGTCCTCAACACGTACATGTAATTGGTTCATCTGTGCCATCCGTATTTTTGGAGTAAATGGCAATTTCATGTTTAGAGGTGAAATAGGCGCGTATTAGGCCTTTTGAGACGTTTTTTCGTTTTCACCCAAATGGCTATAATTTCCAAATTAAGAATGATACCGCGTCCCGGTTGATATCATGGTGTAAGGCACGTCGTCCTCAACACGTACATGTAATTGGTTCATCTGTGCCATCCGTATTTTTGAGTAAATGGCAATTTCATGTTTAGAGGTGAAAAGGCGCGTATTAGGCCTTTTGAGACGTTTTTTTCGTTTTTCACCCAAATGGCTATAATTTCCAAATTAAGAATGATACCGCGTCCCGGTTGATATCATGGTGTAAGGCACGTCGTCCTCAACACGTACATGTAATTGGTTCATCTGTGCCATCCGTATTTTTGGAGTAAATGGCAATTTCATGTTTAGAGGTGAAATAGGCGCGTATTAGGCCTTTTGAGACGTTTTTTTCGTTTTTCACCCAAATGGCTATAATTTCCAAATTAAGAATGATAGCGCGTCCCGGTTGATATCATGGTGTAAGGCACGTCGTCCTCAACACGTACATGTAATTGGTTCATCTGTGCCATCCGTATTTTTCGAGTAAATGGCAATTTCATGTTTAGAGGTGAAAAAGGCGCGTATTAGGCCTTTTGAGACGTTTTTTTCGTTTTTCACCCAAATGGCTATAATTTCCAAATTAAGAATGATACCGCGTCCCGGTTGATATCATGGTGTAAGGCACGTCGTCCTCAACACGTACATGTAATTGGTTCATCTGTGCCATCCGTATTTTTGAGTAAATGGCAATTTCATGTTTAGAGGTGAAAAAGGCGCGTATTAGGCCTTTTGAGACGTTTTTTCGTTTTCACCCAAATGGCTATAATTTCCAAATTAAGAATGATACCGCGTCCCGGTTGATATCATGGTGTAAGGCACGTCGTCCTCAACACGTACATGTAATTGGTTCATCTGTGCCATCCGTAGTTTTTGAGTAAATGGCAATTTCATGTTTAGAGGTGAAATAGGCGCGTATTAGGCCTTTTGAGACGTTTTTTTCGTTTTTCACCCAAATGGCTATAATTTCCAAATTAAGAATGATACCGCGTCCCGGTTGATATCATGGTGTAAGGCACGTCGTCCTCAACACGTACATTGCATTGGTTTATCTGTGCCATCCGTATTTTTGGAGTAAATGGCAATTTCATGTTTAGAGGTGAAAAAGGCGCGTATTAGGCCTTTTGAGACGTTTATTTCGTTTTCACCCAAATGGCTATAATTTCCAAATTAAGAATGATACCGCGTCCCGGTTGATATCATGGTGTAAGGCACGTCGTCCTCAACACGTACATGTAATTGGTTCATCTGTGCCATCCGTATTTTTGGAGTAAATGGCAATTTCATGTTTAGAGGTGAAATAGGCGCGTATTAGGCCTTTTGAGACGTTTTTTCGTTTTCACCCAAATGGCTATAATTTCCAAATTAAGAATGATACCGCGTCCCGGTTGATATCATGGTGTAAGGCACGTCGTCCTCAACACGTACATGTAATTGGTTCATCTGTGCCATCCGTATTTTTGGAGTAAATGGCAATTTCATGTTTAGAGGTGAAATAGGCGCGTATTAGGCCTTTTGAGACGTTTTTTCGTTTTCACCCAAATGGCTATAATTTCCAAATTAAGAATGATACCGCGTCCCGGTTGATATCATGGTGTAAGGCACGTCGTCCTCAACACGTACATGTAATTGGTTCATCTGTGCCATCCGTATTTTTGGAGTAAATGGCAATTTCATGTTTAGAGGTGAAAAGGCGCGTATTAGGCCTTTTGAGACGTTTTTTTCGTTTTTCACCCAAATGGCTATAATTTCCAAATTAAGAATGATACCGCGTCCCGGTTGATATCATGGTGTAAGGCACGTCGTCCTCAACACGTACATGTAATTGGTTCATCTGTGCCATCCGTATTTTTGGAGTAAATGGCAATTTCATGTTTAGAGGTGAAATAGGCGCGTATTAGGCCTTTTGAGACGTTTTTTCGTTTTCACCCAAATGGCTATAATTTCCAAATTAAGAATGATAGCGCGTCCCGGTTGATATCATGGTGTAAGGCACGTCGTCCTCAACACGTACATGTATTGGTTTATCTGTGCCATCCGTATTTTTGAGTAAATGGCAATTTCATGTTTAGAGGTGAAAAAGGCGCGTATTAGGCCTTTTGAGACGTTTTTTCGTTTTCACCCAAATGGCTATAATTTCCAAATTAAGAATGATACCGCGTCCCGGTTGATATCATGGTGTAAGGCACGTCGTCCTCAACACGTACATGTAATTGGTTCATCTGTGCCATCCGTATTTTTGGAGTAAATGGCAATTTCATGTTTAGAGGTGAAAAAGGCGCGTATTAGGCCTTTTGAGACGTTTTTTCGTTTTCACCCAAATGGCTATAATTTCCAAATTAAGAATGATACCGCGTCCCGGTTGATATCATGGTGTAAGGCACGTCGTCCTCAACACGTACATGTAATTGGTTCATCTGTGCCATCCGTAGTTTTTGAGTAAATGGCAATTTCATGTTTAGAGGTGAAATAGGCGCGTATTAGGCCTTTTGAGACGTTTTTTCGGTTTTCACCCAAATGGCTATAATTTCCAAATTAAGAATGATACCGCGTCCCGGTTGATATCATGGTGTAAGGCACGTCGTCCTCAACACGTACATGTAATTGGTTCATCTGTGCCATCCGTATTTTTCGAGTAAATGGCAATTTCATGTTTAGAGGTGAAATAGGCGCGTATTAGGCCTTTTGAGACGTTTTTTCGTTTTCACCCAAATGGCTATAATTTCCAAATTAAGAATGATACCGCGTCCCGGTTGATATCATGGTGTAAGGCACGTCGTCCTCAACACGTACATGTAATTGGTTCATCTGTGCCATCCGTATTTTTGGAGTAAATGGCAATTTCATGTTTAGAGGTGAAAGGCGCGTATTAGGCCTTTTGAGACGTTTTTTCGTTTTCACCCAAATGGCTATAATTTCCAAATTAAGAATGATACCGCGTCCCGGTTGATATCATGGTGTAAGGCACGTCGTCCTCAACACGTACATGTAATTGGTTCATCTGTGCCATCCGTATTTTTGGAGTAAATGGCAATTTCATGTTTAGAGGTGAAATAGGCGCGTATTAGGCCTTTTGAGACGTTTTTTCGTTTTTCACCCAAATGGCTATAATTTCCAAATTAAGAATGATACCGCGTCCCGGTTGATATCATGGTGTAAGGCACGTCGTCCTCAACACGTACATGTAATTGGTTCATCTGTGCCATCCGTATTTTTGGAGTAAATGGCAATTTCATGTTTAGAGGTGAAAAAGGCGCGTATTAGGCCTTTTGAGACGTTTTTTCGTTTTTCACCCAAATGGCTATAATTTCCAAATTAAGAATGATACCGCGTCCCGGTTGATATCATGGTGTAAGGCACGTCGTCCTCAACACGTACATGTAATTGGTTCATCTGTGCCATCCGTATTTTTGAGTAAATGGCAATTTCATGTTTAGAGGTGAAAAAGGCGCGTATTAGGCCTTTTGAGACGTTTTTTCGTTTTCACCCAAATGGCTATAATTTCCAAATTAAGAATGATACCGCGTCCCGGTTGATATCATGGTGTAAGGCACGTCGTCCTCAACACGTACATGTAATTGGTTCATCTGTGCCATCCGTATTTTTGGAGTAAATGGCAATTTCATGTTTAGAGGTGAAATAGGCGCGTATTAGGCCTTTTGAGACGTTTTTTCGTTTTCACCCAAATGGCTATAATTTCCAAATTAAGAATGATACCGCGTCCCGGTTGATATCATGGTGTAAGGCACGTCGTCCTCAACACGTACATGTAATTGGTTCATCTGTGCCATCCGTATTTTTGGAGTAAATGGCAATTTCATGTTTAGAGGTGAAAAGGCGCGTATTAGGCCTTTTGAGACGTTTTTTTCGGTTTTCACCCAAATGGCTATAATTTCCAAATTAAGAATGATACCGCGTCCCGGTTGATATCATGGTGTAAGGCACGTCGTCCTCAACACGTACATGTAATTGGTTCATCTGTGCCATCCGTATTTTTGGAGTAAATGGCAATTTCATGTTTAGAGGTGAGAAAGGCGCGTATTAGGCCTTTTGAGACGTTTTTTCGTTTTCACCCAAATGGCTATAATTTCCAAATTAAGAATGATACCGCGTCCCGGTTGATATCATGGTGTAAGGCACGTCGTCCTCAACACGTACATGTAATTGGTTCATCTGTGCCATCCGTATTTTTGGAGTAAATGGCAATTTCATGTTTAGAGGTGAAAAAGGCGCGTATTAGGCCTTTTGAGACGTTTTTTCGTTTTTCACCCAAATGGCTATAATTTCCAAATTAAGAATGATACCGCGTCCCGGTTGATATCATGGTGTAAGGCACGTCGTCCTCAACACGTACATGTAATTGGTTCATCTGTGCCATCCGTATTTTTGGAGTAAATGGCAATTTCATGTTTAGAGGTGAAATAGGCGCGTATTAGGCCTTTTGAGACGTTTTTTCGTTTTCACCCAAATGGCTATAATTTCCAAATTAAGAATGATACCGCGTCCCGGTTGATATCATGGTGTAAGGCACGTCGTCCTCAACACGTACATGTAATTGGTTCATCTGTGCCATCCGTATTTTTGGAGTAAATGGCAATTTCATGTTTAGAGGTGAAAAGGCGCGTATTAGGCCTTTTGAGACGTTTTTTCGTTTTTCACCCAAATGGCTATAATTTCCAAATTAAGAATGATAGCGCGTCCCGGTTGATATCATGGTGTAAGGCACGTCGTCCTCAACACGTACATGTAATTGGTTCATCTGTGCCATCCGTATTTTTCGAGTAAATGGCAATTTCATGTTTAGAGGTGAAAAAGGCGCGTATTAGGCCTTTTGAGACGTTTTTTCGTTTTCACCCAAATGGCTATAATTTCCAAATTAAGAATGATACCGCGTCCCGGTTGATATCATGGTGTAAGGCACGTCGTCCTCAACACGTACATGTAATTGGTTCATCTGTGCCATCCGTATTTTTCGAGTAAATGGCAATTTCATGTTTAGAGGTGAAAAGGCGCGTATTAGGCCTTTTGAGACGTTTTTTCGTTTTTCACCCAAATGGCTATAATTTCCAAATTAAGAATGATAGCGCGTCCCGGTTGATATCATGGTGTAAGGCACGTCGTCCTCAACACGTACATGTAATTGGTTCATCTGTGCCATCCGTATTTTTGGAGTAAATGGCAATTTCATGTTTAGAGGTGAAAAAGGCGCGTATTAGGCCTTTTGAGACGTTTTTTCGTTTTTCACCCAAATGGCTATAATTTCCAAATTAAGAATGATACCGCGTCCCGGTTGATATCATGGTGTAAGGCACGTCGTCCTCAACACGTACATGTAATTGGTTCATCTGTGCCATCCGTATTTTTGGAGTAAATGGCAATTTCATGTTTAGAGGTGAGAAAGGCGCGTATTAGGCCTTTTGAGACGTTTATTTCGTTTTTCACCCAAATGGCTATAATTTCCAAATTAAGAATGATAGCGCGTCCCGGTTGATATCATGGTGTAAGGCACGTCGTCCTCAACACGTACATGTAATTGGTTCATCTGTGCCATCCGTATTTTTCGAGTAAATGGCAATTTCATGTTTAGAGGTGAAAAGGCGCGTATTAGGCCTTTTGAGACGTTTTTTCGTTTTTCACCCAAATGGCTATAATTTCCAAATTAAGAATGATAGCGCGTCCCGGTTGATATCATGGTGTAAGGCACGTCGTCCTCAACACGTACATGTAATTGGTTCATCTGTGCCATCCGTATTTTTCGAGTAAATGGCAATTTCATGTTTAGAGGTGAAAAGGCGCGTATTAGGCCTTTTGAGACGTTTTTTCGTTTTTCACCCAAATGGCTATAATTTCCAAATTAAGAATGATAGCGCGTCCCGGTTGATATCATGGTGTAAGGCACGTCGTCCTCAACACGTACATGTAATTGGTTCATCTGTGCCATCCGTATTTTTCGAGTAAATGGCAATTTCATGTTTAGAGGTGAAAAGGCGCGTATTAGGCCTTTTGAGACGTTTTTTCGTTTTTCACCCAAATGGCTATAATTTCCAAATTAAGAATGATAGCGCGTCCCGGTTGATATCATGGTGTAAGGCACGTCGTCCTCAACACGTACATGTAATTGGTTCATCTGTGCCATCCGTATTTTTCGAGTAAATGGCAATTTCATGTTTAGAGGTGAAAAGGCGCGTATTAGGCCTTTTGAGACGTTTTTTCGTTTTTCACCCAAATGGCTATAATTTCCAAATTAAGAATGATAGCGCGTCCCGGTTGATATCATGGTGTAAGGCACGTCGTCCTCAACACGTACATGTAATTGGTTCATCTGTGCCATCCGTATTTTTGAGTAAATGGCAATTTCATGTTTAGAGGTGAAAAGGCGCGTATTAGGCCTTTTGAGACGTTTTTTCGTTTTTCACCCAAATGGCTATAATTTCCAAATTAAGAATGATACGCGTCCCGGTTGATATCATGGTGTAAGGCACGTCGTCCTCAACACGTACATGTAATTGGTTCATCTGTGCCATCCGTATTTTTCGAGTAAATGGCAATTTCATGTTTAGAGGTGAAAAAGGCGCGTATTAGGCCTTTTGAGACGTTTTTTTCGTTTTTCACCCAAATGGCTATAATTTCCAAATTAAGAATGATACCGCGTCCCGGTTGATATCATGGTGTAAGGCACGTCGTCCTCAACACGTACATGTAATTGGTTCATCTGTGCCATCCGTATTTTTGGAGTAAATGGCAATTTCATGTTTAGAGGTGAGAAAGGCGCGTATTAGGCCTTTTGAGACGTTTATTTCGTTTTTCACCCAAATGGCTATAATTTCCAAATTAAGAATGATAGCGCGTCCCGGTTGATATCATGGTGTAAGGCACGTCGTCCTCAACACGTACATGTAATTGGTTCATCTGTGCCATCCGTATTTTTCGAGTAAATGGCAATTTCATGTTTAGAGGTGAAAAAGGCGCGTATTAGGCCTTTTGAGACGTTTTTTTCGTTTTTCACCCAAATGGCTATAATTTCCAAATTAAGAATGATACCGCGTCCCGGTTGATATCATGGTGTAAGGCACGTCGTCCTCAACACGTACATGTAATTGGTTCATCTGTGCCATCCGTATTTTTCGAGTAAATGGCAATTTCATGTTTAGAGGTGAAAAAGGCGCGTATTAGGCCTTTTGAGACGTTTTTTCGTTTTTCACCCAAATGGCTATAATTTCCAAATTAAGAATGATAGCGCGTCCCGGTTGATATCATGGTGTAAGGCACGTCGTCCTCAACACGTACATGTAATTGGTTCATCTGTGCCATCCGTATTTTTCGAGTAAATGGCAATTTCATGTTTAGAGGTGAAAAGGCGCGTATTAGGCCTTTTGAGACGTTTTTTCGTTTTTCACCCAAATGGCTATAATTTCCAAATTAAGAATGATAGCGCGTCCCGGTTGATATCATGGTGTAAGGCACGTCGTCCTCAACACGTACATGTAATTGGTTCATCTGTGCCATCCGTATTTTTCGAGTAAATGGCAATTTCATGTTTAGAGGTGAAAAGGCGCGTATTAGGCCTTTTGAGACGTTTTTTCGTTTTTCACCCAAATGGCTATAATTTCCAAATTAAGAATGATAGCGCGTCCCGGTTGATATCATGGTGTAAGGCACGTCGTCCTCAACACGTACATGTAATTGGTTCATCTGTGCCATCCGTATTTTTCGAGTAAATGGCAATTTCATGTTTAGAGGTGAAAAGGCGCGTATTAGGCCTTTTGAGACGTTTTTTCGTTTTTCACCCAAATGGCTATAATTTCCAAATTAAGAATGATAGCGCGTCCCGGTTGATATCATGGTGTAAGGCACGTCGTCCTCAACACGTACATGTAATTGGTTCATCTGTGCCATCCGTATTTTTCGAGTAAATGGCAATTTCATGTTTAGAGGTGAAAAGGCGCGTATTAGGCCTTTTGAGACGTTTTTTCGTTTTTCACCCAAATGGCTATAATTTCCAAATTAAGAATGATAGCGCGTCCCGGTTGATATCATGGTGTAAGGCACGTCGTCCTCAACACGTACATGTAATTGGTTCATCTGTGCCATCCGTATTTTTCGAGTAAATGGCAATTTCATGTTTAGAGGTGAAAAAGGCGCGTATTAGGCCTTTTGAGACGTTTTTTTCGTTTTTCACCCAAATGGCTATAATTTCCAAATTAAGAATGATAGCGCGTCCCGGTTGATATCATGGTGTAAGGCACGTCGTCCTCAACACGTACATGTAATTGGTTCATCTGTGCCATCCGTATTTTTCGAGTAAATGGCAATTTCATGTTTAGAGGTGAAAAGGCGCGTATTAGGCCTTTTGAGACGTTTTTTCGTTTTTCACCCAAATGGCTATAATTTCCAAATTAAGAATGATAGCGCGTCCCGGTTGATATCATGGTGTAAGGCACGTCGTCCTCAACACGTACATGTAATTGGTTCATCTGTGCCATCCGTATTTTTCGAGTAAATGGCAATTTCATGTTTAGAGGTGAAAAGGCGCGTATTAGGCCTTTTGAGACGTTTTTTCGTTTTTCACCCAAATGGCTATAATTTCCAAATTAAGAATGATACCGCGTCCCGGTTGATATCATGGTGTAAGGCACGTCGTCCTCAACACGTACATGTAATTGGTTCATCTGTGCCATCCGTATTTTCGAGTAAATGGCAATTTCATGTTTAGAGGTGAAAAGGCGCGTATTAGGCCTTTTGAGACGTTTTTTCGTTTTTCACCCAAATGGCTATAATTTCCAAATTAAGAATGATAGCGCGTCCCGGTTGATATCATGGTGTAAGGCACGTCGTCCTCAACACGTACATGTAATTGGTTCATCTGTGCCATCCGTATTTTCGAGTAAATGGCAATTTCATGTTTAGAGGTGAAAAGGCGCGTATTAGGCCTTTTGAGACGTTTTTTCGTTTTTCACCCAAATGGCTATAATTTCCAAATTAAGAATGATAGCGCGTCCCGGTTGATATCATGGTGTAAGGCACGTCGTCCTCAACACGTACATGTAATTGGTTCATCTGTGCCATCCGTATTTTTCGAGTAAATGGCAATTTCATGTTTAGAGGTGAAAAAGGCGCGTATTAGGCCTTTTGAGACGTTTTTTTCGTTTTTCACCCAAATGGCTATAATTTCCAAATTAAGAATGATAGCGCGTCCCGGTTGATATCATGGTGTAAGGCACGTCGTCCTCAACACGTACATGTAATTGGTTCATCTGTGCCATCCGTAGTTTTCGAGTAAATGGCAATTTCATGTTTAGAGGTGAAAAGGCGCGTATTAGGCCTTTTGAGACGTTTTTTCGTTTTTCACCCAAATGGCTATAATTTCCAAATTAAGAATGATAGCGCGTCCCGGTTGATATCATGGTGTAAGGCACGTCGTCCTCAACACGTACATGTAATTGGTTCATCTGTGCCATCCGTATTTTTCGAGTAAATGGCAATTTCATGTTTAGAGGTGAAAAGGCGCGTATTAGGCCTTTTGAGACGTTTTTTCGTTTTTCACCCAAATGGCTATAATTTCCAAATTAAGAATGATAGCGCGTCCCGGTTGATATCATGGTGTAAGGCACGTCGTCCTCAACACGTACATGTAATTGGTTCATCTGTGCCATCCGTATTTTTCGAGTAAATGGCAATTTCATGTTTAGAGGTGAAAAGGCGCGTATTAGGCCTTTTGAGACGTTTTTTCGTTTTTCACCCAAATGGCTATAATTTCCAAATTAAGAATGATAGCGCGTCCCGGTTGATATCATGGTGTAAGGCACGTCGTCCTCAACACGTACATGTAATTGGTTCATCTGTGCCATCCGTATTTTCGAGTAAATGGCAATTTCATGTTTAGAGGTGAAAAGGCGCGTATTAGGCCTTTTGAGACGTTTTTTCGTTTTCACCCAAATGGCTATAATTTCCAAATTAAGAATGATAGCGCGTCCCGGTTGATATCATGGTGTAAGGCACGTCGTCCTCAACACGTACATGTAATTGGTTCATCTGTGCCATCCGTATTTTTCGAGTAAATGGCAATTTCATGTTTAGAGGTGAAAAGGCGCGTATTAGGCCTTTTGAGACGTTTTTTCGTTTTTCACCCAAATGGCTATAATTTCCAAATTAAGAATGATAGCGCGTCCCGGTTGATATCATGGTGTAAGGCACGTCGTCCTCAAGACGTACATGTAATTGGTTTATCTGTGCCATCCGTATTTTTGGAGTAAATGGCAATTTCATGTTTAGAGGTGAAAAGGCGCGTATTAGGCCTTTTGAGACGTTTTTTTCGTTTTTCACCCAAATGGCTATAATTTCCAAATTAAGAATGATACCGCGTCCCGGTTGATATCATGGTGTAAGGCACGTCGTCCTCAACACGTACATGTAATTGGTTCATCTGTGCCATCCGTATTTTGGAGTAAATGGCAATTTCATGTTTAGAGGTGAAAAGGCGCGTATTAGGCCTTTTGAGACGTTTTTTCGTTTTTCACCCAAATGGCTATAATTTCCAAATTAAGAATGATAGCGCGTCCCGGTTGATATCATGGTGTAAGGCACGTCGTCCTCAACACGTACATGTAATTGGTTCATCTGTGCCATCCGTATTTTTCGAGTAAATGGCAATTTCATGTTTGAGTGAAAAAGGCGTATTAGGCCTTTTGAGACGTTTTTTCGTTTTTCACCCAAATGGCTATAATTTCCAAATTAAGAATGATAGCGCGTCCCGGTTGATATCATGGTGTAAGGCACGTCGTCCTCAACACGTACATGTAATTGGTTCATCTGTGCCATCCGTATTTTTGGAGTAAATGGCAATTTCATGTTTAGAGTGAAAAAGGCGCGTATTAGGCCTTTTGAGACGTTTTTTCGTTTTCACCCAAATGGCTATAATTTCCAAATTAAGAATGATAGCGCGTCCCGGTTGATATCATGGTGTAAGGCACGTCCCCAACACGTACATGTACTTGCATTGCATTGGTTTATCTGTGCCATCCGTATTTTTGGAGTAAATGGCAATTTCATGTTTAGAGGTGAAAAAGGCGCGTATTAGGCCTTTTGAGACGTTTTTCGTTTTCACCCAAATGGCTATAATTTCCAAATTAAGAATGATACCGCGTCCCGGTTGATATCATGGTGTAAGGCACGTCGTCCTCAACACGTACATGTACATTGGTTCATCTGTGCCATCCGTATTTTTCGAGTAAATGGCAATTTCATGTTTAGAGGTGAGAAAGGCGCGTATTAGGCCTTTTGAGACGTTTTTTCGTTTTTCACCCAAATGGCTATAATTTCCAAATTAAGAATGATAGCGTCCCGGTTGATATCATGGTGTAAGGCACGTCGTCCTCAACACGTACATGTAATTGGTTCATCTGTGCCATCGTATTTTCAGTAAATGGCAATTTCATGTTTAGAGGTGAAAAAAGGCGCGTATTAGGCCTTTTGAGACGTTTTTTCGTTTTCACCCAAGTGGCTATAATTTCCAAATTAAGAATCTTGCGCGTCCGGTTGATATCATGGTGTGAGGCACGTCGTCCTCAACACGTACATAATTGACATCATCTGCCATCAATATTTTCGAGTAAATGGCAATTTCATGTTTAGAGGTGAAAAAGGCGCGTATTAGGCCTTTTGAGACGTTTTCGTTTTCACCCAAATTATAATTTCCAAATTAAGTATGATAGCGCGTCCAGTTGATATATCATGGTGTAAGGCACGTCGTCCTCAACACGTACATGTATTGGTTCATCTGTGCAATCGTAGTTTTCGAGTAAATGGCAATTTCATGTTTAGGGGTGAAAAAGGCGCGTATTAGGCTTTTTGAGACGTTTTTTCGTTTTCACCCAAATGGCTATAATTTCCAAATTAAGTATGATAGCGCGTCCAGTTGATATCATGGTGTAGGCACGTCGTCCTCAACACGTACATGTCATTGGTTCATCTGTGCCATCCGTGACAAATGGCAATTTTATGTTTAGAGGTGAAAAAGGCGCGTATTAGGCCTTTTGAGACGTTTTCGTTTTTCACCCAAATGGCTATAC
>CP137670.1:40959102-40990687 GCA_037976565.1 Mesocentrotus franciscanus
ATTGTCATGTTTAGAGGTGAAAAGGCGCGTATTAGGCCTTTGAGACGTTTTTTTCACCCAAATGGCTATAATTTCCAAATTAAGAATGATACCGCGTCCCGGTTGATATCATATGTAAGGCACGTCGTCCCCAACACATACATGTACTTGGTTCATCTGTGCCATCCGTATTTTTGGAGTAAATGTCAATTTATGTTTAGAGTGAAATAGGCGCGTATTAGGCCTTTGAGAGTTTTTTCGTTTTTCACCCAAATGGCTATAATTTCCAAATTAAGAATGATACCGCGTCCCGGTTGATATCATGGTGTAAGGCACGTCGTCCCCAACACGTACATGTACTTGCATTGCATTGGTTTATCTGTGCCATCCGTATTTTTGGAGTAAATGGCAATTTCATGTTTAGAGGTGAAAAAGGCGCGTATTAGGCCTTTTGAGACGTTTATTTCGTTTTTCACCCAAATGGCTATAATTTCCAAATTAAGAATGATACCGCGTCCCGGTTGATATCATGGTGTAAGGCACGTCGTCCCCAACACGTACATGTACTTGGTTCATCTGTGCCATCCGTATTTTTGGAGTAAATGTCAATTTTATGTTTAGAGCTGAAATAGGCGCGTATTAGGCCTTTTGAGACGTTTTTTTCGTTTTTCACCCAAATGGCTATAATTTCCAAATTAAGAATGATACCGCGTCCCGGTTGATATCATGGTGTAAGGCACGTCGTCCCCAACACGTACATGTACTTGGTTCATCTGTGCCATCCGTATTTTTGGAGTAAATGTCAATTTCATGTTTAGAGCTGAAATAGGCGCGTATTAGGCCTTTTGAGACGTTTTTTTCGTTTTTCACCCAAATGGCTATAATTTCCAAATTAAGAATGATACCGCGTCCCGGTTGATATCATGGTGTAAGGCACGTCGTCCTCAACACGTACATGTAATTGGTTCATCTGTGCCATCCGTATTTTTGGAGTAAATGGCAATTTCATGTTTAGAGGTGAAAAGGCGCGTATTAGGCCTTTTGAGACGTTTTTTCGTTTTTCACCCAAATGGCTATAATTTCCAAATTAAGAATGATACCGCGTCCCGGTTGATATCATGGTGTAAGGCACGTCGTCCCCAACACGTACATGTACTTGGTTCATCTGTGCCATCCGTATTTTTGGAGTAAATGGCAATTTTATGTTTAGAGGTGAAATAGGCGCGTATTAGGCCTTTTGAGACGTTTATTTCGTTTTTCACCCAAATGGCTATAATTTCCAAATTAAGAATGATAGCGCGTCCCGGTTGATATCATGGTGTAAGGCACGTCGTCCAACACGTACATTGCATTGGTTTATCTGTGCCATCCGTATTTTTGGAGTAAATGGCAATTTCATGTTTAGAGGTGAAATAGGCGCGTATTAGGCCTTTTGAGACGTTTTCGTTTTTCACCCAAATGGCTATAATTTCCAAATTAAGAATGATACCGCGTCCCGGTTGATATCATGGTGTAAGGCACGTCGTCCTCAACACGTACATGTAATTGGTTCATCTGTGCCATCCGTATTTTTGGAGTAAATGGCAATTTCATGTTTAGAGGTGAAAAGGCGCGTATTAGGCCTTTTGAGACGTTTTTTCGTTTTTCACCCAAATGGCTATAATTTCCAAATTAAGAATGATACCGCGTCCCGGTTGATATCATGGTGTAAGGCACGTCGTCCTCAACACGTACATGTAATTGGTTCATCTGTGCCATCCGTATTTTTCGAGTAAATGGCAATTTTATGTTTAGAGGTGAAAAGGCGCGTATTAGGCCTTTGAGACGTTTTTTCGTTTTTCACCCAAATGGCTATAATTTCCAAATTAAGAATGATAGCGCGTCCCGGTTGATATCATGGTGTAAGGCACGTCGTCCTCAACACGTACATGTAATTGGTTCATCTGTGCCATCCGTATTTTTCGAGTAAATGGCAATTTCATGTTTAGAGGTGAAATAGGCGCGTATTAGGCCTTTTGAGACGTTTTTTTCGTTTTTCACCCAAATGGCTATAATTTCCAAATTAAGAATGATACCGCGTCCCGGTTGATATCATGGTGTAAGGCACGTCGTCCTCAACACGTACATGTAATTGGTTCATCTGTGCCATCCGTATTTTTCGAGTAAATGGCAATTTCATGTTTAGAGGTGAAAAGGCGCGTATTAGGCCTTTGAGACGTTTTTTCGTTTTTCACCCAAATGGCTATAATTTCCAAATTAAGAATGATAGCGCGTCCCGGTTGATATCATGGTGTAAGGCACGTCGTCCTCAACACGTACATGTAATTGGTTCATCTGTGCCATCCGTATTTTTCGAGTAAATGGCAATTTAATGTTTAGAGGTGAAATAGGCGCGTATTAGGCCTTTTGAGACGTTTTTTTCGTTTTTCACCCAAATGGCTATAATTTCCAAATTAAGAATGATAGCGCGTCCCGGTTGATATCATGGTGTAAGGCACGTCGTCCTCAACACGTACATGTAATTGGTTCATCTGTGCCATCCGTATTTTTCGAGTAAATGGCAATTTCATGTTTAGAGGTGAAAAGGCGCGTATTAGGCCTTTTGAGACGTTTTTTCGTTTTTCACCCAAATGGCTATAATTTCCAAATTAAGAATGATAGCGCGTCCCGGTTGATATCATGGTGTAAGGCACGTCGTCCTCAACACGTACATGTAATTGGTTCATCTGTGCCATCCGTATTTTTCGAGTAAATGGCAATTTATGTTTAGAGGTGAAAAGGCGCGTATTAGGCCTTTTGAGACGTTTTTTCGTTTTTCACCCAAATGGCTATAATTTCCAAATTAAGAATGATAGCGTCCCGGTTGATATCATGGTGTAAGGCACGTCGTCCTCAACACGTACATGTAATTGGTTCATCTGTGCCATCCGTATTTTTCGAGTAAATGGCAATTTCATGTTTAGAGGTGAAATAGGCGCGTATTAGGCCTTTTGAGACGTTTTTTTCGTTTTTCACCCAAATGGCTATAATTTCCAAATTAAGAATGATAGCGCGTCCCGGTTGATATCATGGTGTAAGGCACGTCGTCCTCAACACGTACATGTAATTGGTTCATCTGTGCCATCCGTATTTTTCGAGTAAATGGCAATTTCATGTTTAGAGGTGAAAAGGCGCGTATTAGGCCTTTTGAGACGTTTTTTCGTTTTTCACCCAAATGGCTATAATTTCCAAATTAAGAATGATAGCGCGTCCCGGTTGATATCATGGTGTAAGGCACGTCGTCCTCAACACGTACATGTAATTGGTTCATCTGTGCCATCCGTATTTTTCGAGTAAATGGCAATTTCATGTTTAGAGGTGAAAAGGCGCGTATTAGGCCTTTTGAGACGTTTTTTCGTTTTTCACCCAAATGGCTATAATTTCCAAATTAAGAATGATAGCGCGTCCCGGTTGATATCATGGTGTAAGGCACGTCGTCCTCAACACGTACATGTAATTGGTTCATCTGTGCCATCCGTATTTTTCGAGTAAATGGCAATTTCATGTTTAGAGGTGAAAAGGCGCGTATTAGGCCTTTTGAGACGTTTTTTCGTTTTTCACCCAAATGGCTATAATTTCCAAATTAAGAATGATAGCGCGTCCCGGTTGATATCATGGTGTAAGGCACGTCGTCCTCAACACGTACATGTAATTGGTTCATCTGTGCCATCCGTATTTTTCGAGTAAATGGCAATTTCATGTTTAGAGGTGAAAAGGCGCGTATTAGGCCTTTTGAGACGTTTTTTCGTTTTTCACCCAAATGGCTATAATTTCCAAATTCACCCAAATGGCTATAATTTCCAAATTAAGAATGATAGCGTCCCGGTTGATATCATGGTGTAAGGCACGTCGTCCTCAACACGTACATGTAATTGGTTCATCTGTGCCATCCGTAGTTTTCGAGTAAATGGCAATTTAATGTTTAGAGGTGAAAAGGCGCGTATTAGGCCTTTTGAGACGTTTTTTCGTTTTTCACCCAAATGGCTATAATTTCCAAACCCAAATGGCTATAATTTCCAAATTA
The DNA here is from genome assembly GCA_037976565.1 of Mesocentrotus franciscanus. NCBI lineage: Eukaryota > Metazoa > Echinodermata > Echinoidea > Camarodonta > Strongylocentrotidae > Mesocentrotus > Mesocentrotus franciscanus. The sequence goes on from CP137670.1 coordinate 40,963,145, forward strand.
AGAATGATACGCGTCCCGGTTGATATCATGGTGTAAGGCACGTCGTCCTCAACACGTACATGTAATTGGTTCATCTGTGCCATCCGTATTTTCGAGTAAATGGCAATTTCATGTTTAGAGGTGAAATAGGCGCGTATTAGGCCTTTTGAGACGTTTTTTCGTTTTTCACCCAAATGGCTATAATTTCCAAATTAAGAATGATAGCGCGTCCCGGTTGATATCATGGTGTAAGGCACGTCGTCCTCAACACGTACATGTAATTGGTTCATCTGTGCCATCCGTATTTTTCGAGTAAATGGCAATTTCATGTTTAGAGGTGAAAAGGCGCGTATTAGGCCTTTTGAGACGTTTTTTCGTTTTTCACCCAAATGGCTATAATTTCCAAATTAAGAATGATAGCGCGTCCCGGTTGATATAATGGTGTAAGGCACGTCGTCCTCAACACGTACATGTAATTGGTTCATCTGTCCATCCGTATTTTTCGAGTAAATGGCAATTTCATGTTTAGAGGTGAAAAGGCGCGTATTAGGCCTTTTGAGACGTTTTTTCGTTTTTCACCCAAATGGCTATAATTTCCAAATTAAGAATGATAGCGCGTCCCGGTTGATATCATGGTGTAAGGCACGTCGTCCTCAACACGTACATGTAATTGGTTCATCTGTGCCATCCGTATTTTTCGAGTAAATGGCAATTTCATGTTTAGAGGTGAAAAGGCGCGTATTAGGCCTTTTGAGACGTTTTTTCGTTTTTCACCCAAATGGCTATAATTTCCAAATTAAGAATGATAGCGCGTCCCGGTTGATATCATGGTGTAAGGCACGTCGTCCTCAACACGTACATGTAATTGGTTCATCTGTGCCATCCGTATTTTTCGAGTAAATGGCAATTTCATGTTTAGAGGTGAAAAAGGCGCGTATTAGGCCTTTTGAGACGTTTTTTTCGTTTTTCACCCAAATGGCTATAATTTCCAAATTAAGAATGATAGCGCGTCCCGGTTGATATCATGGTGTAAGGCACGTCGTCCTCAACACGTACATGTAATTGGTTCATCTGTGCCATCCGTATTTTTCGAGTAAATGGCAATTTCATGTTTAGAGGTGAAAAGGCGCGTATTAGGCCTTTTGAGACGTTTTTTCGTTTTTCACCCAAATGGCTATAATTTCCAAATTAAGAATGATAGCGCGTCCCGGTTGATATCATGGTGTAAGGCACGTCGTCCTCAACACGTACATGTAATTGGTTCATCTGTGCCATCCGTATTTTTCGAGTAAATGGCAATTTCATGTTTAGAGGTGAAAAGGCGCGTATTAGGCCTTTTGAGACGTTTTTTCGTTTTTCACCCAAATGGCTATAATTTCCAAATTAAGAATGATAGCGCGTCCCGGTTGATATCATGGTGTAAGGCACGTCGTCCTCAACACGTACATGTAATTGGTTCATCTGTGCCATCCGTATTTTTCGAGTAAATGGCAATTTCATGTTTAGAGGTGAAAAGGCGCGTATTAGGCCTTTTGAGACGTTTTTTCGTTTTTCACCCAAATGGCTATAATTTCCAAATTAAGAATGATAGCGCGTCCCGGTTGATATCATGGTGTAAGGCACGTCGTCCTCAACACGTACATGTAATTGGTTCATCTGTGCCATCCGTATTTTTCGAGTAAATGGCAATTTCATGTTTAGAGGTGAAAAGGCGCGTATTAGGCCTTTTGAGACGTTTTTTCGTTTTTCACCCAAATGGCTATAATTTCCAAATTAAGAATGATAGCGCGTCCCGGTTGATATCATGGTGTAAGGCACGTCGTCCTCAACACGTACATGTAATTGGTTCATCTGTGCCATCCGTATTTTTCGAGTAAATGGCAATTTCATGTTTAGAGGTGAAAAGGCGCGTATTAGGCCTTTTGAGACGTTTTTTCGTTTTTCACCCAAATGGCTATAATTTCCAAATTAAGAATGATAGCGCGTCCCGGTTGATATCATGGTGTAAGGCACGTCGTCCTCAACACGTACATGTAATTGGTTCATCTGTGCCATCCGTATTTTTCGAGTAAATGGCAATTTCATGTTTAGAGGTGAAAAGGCGCGTATTAGGCCTTTTGAGACGTTTTTTCGTTTTTCACCCAAATGGCTATAATTTCCAAATTAAGAATGATAGCGCGTCCCGGTTGATATCATGGTGTAAGGCACGTCGTCCTCAACACGTACATGTAATTGGTTCATCTGTGCCATCCGTATTTTTCGAGTAAATGGCAATTTCATGTTTAGAGGTGAAAAGGCGCGTATTAGGCCTTTTGAGACGTTTTTTTCGTTTTTCACCCAAATGGCTATAATTTCCAAATTAAGAATGATACCGCGTCCCGGTTGATATCATGGTGTAAGGCACGTCGTCCTCAACACGTACATGTAATTGGTTCATCTGTGCCATCCGTATTTTTCGAGTAAATGGCAATTTCATGTTTAGAGGTGAAAAGGCGCGTATTAGGCCTTTTGAGACGTTTTTTTCGTTTTTCACCCAAATGGCTATAATTTCCAAATTAAGAATGATACCGCGTCCCGGTTGATATCATGGTGTAAGGCACGTCGTCCTCAACACGTACATGTAATTGGTTCATCTGTGCCATCCGTATTTTTCGAGTAAATGGCAATTTCATGTTTAGAGGTGAAAAGGCGCGTATTAGGCCTTTTGAGACGTTTTTTCGTTTTTCACCCAAATGGCTATAATTTCCAAATTAAGAATGATAGCGCGTCCCGGTTGATATCATGGTGTAAGGCACGTCGTCCTCAACACGTACATGTAATTGGTTCATCTGTGCCATCCGTATTTTTCGAGTAAATGGCAATTTCATGTTTAGAGGTGAAAAGGCGCGTATTAGGCCTTTTGAGACGTTTTTTTCGTTTTTCACCCAAATGGCTATAATTTCCAAATTAAGAATGATACCGCGTCCCGGTTGATATCATGGTGTAAGGCACGTCGTCCTCAACACGTACATGTAATTGGTTCATCTGTGCCATCCGTATTTTTCGAGTAAATGGCAATTTCATGTTTAGAGGTGAAAAGGCGCGTATTAGGCCTTTTGAGACGTTTTTTCGTTTTTCACCCAAATGGCTATAATTTCCAAATTAAGAATGATAGCGCGTCCCGGTTGATATCATGGTGTAAGGCACGTCGTCCTCAACACGTACATGTAATTGGTTCATCTGTGCCATCCGTATTTTTCGAGTAAATGGCAATTTCATGTTTAGAGGTGAAAAGGCGCGTATTAGGCCTTTTGAGACGTTTTTTCGTTTTTCACCCAAATGGCTATAATTTCCAAATTAAGAATGATAGCGTCCCGGTTGATATCATGGTGTAAGGCACGTCGTCCTCAACACGTACATGTAATTGGTTCATCTGTGCCATCCGTATTTTTCGAGTAAATGGCAATTTCATGTTTAGAGGTGAAAAGGCGCGTATTAGGCCTTTTGAGACGTTTTTTCGTTTTTCACCCAAATGGCTATAATTTCCAAATTAAGAATGATAGCGCGTCCCGGTTGATATCATGGTGTAAGGCACGTCGTCCTCAACACGTACATGTAATTGGTTCATCTGTGCCATCCGTATTTTTCGAGTAAATGGCAATTTCATGTTTAGAGGTGAAAAGGCGCGTATTAGGCCTTTTGAGACGTTTTTTCGTTTTTCACCCAAATGGCTATAATTTCCAAATTAAGAATGATAGCGCGTCCCGGTTGATATCATGGTGTAAGGCACGTCGTCCTCAACACGTACATGTAATTGGTTCATCTGTGCCATCCGTATTTTTCGAGTAAATGGCAATTTCATGTTTAGAGGTGAAAAGGCGCGTATTAGGCCTTTTGAGACGTTTTTTCGTTTTTCACCCAAATGGCTATAATTTCCAAATTAAGAATGATAGCGCGTCCCGGTTGATATCATGGTGTAAGGCACGTCGTCCTCAACACGTACATGTAATTGGTTCATCTGTGCCATCCGTATTTTTCGAGTAAATGGCAATTTCATGTTTAGAGGTGAAAAGGCGCGTATTAGGCCTTTTGAGACGTTTTTTCGTTTTTCACCCAAATGGCTATAATTTCCAAATTAAGAATGATAGCGCGTCCCGGTTGATATCATGGTGTAAGGCACGTCGTCCTCAACACGTACATGTAATTGGTTCATCTGTGCCATCCGTATTTTTCGAGTAAATGGCAATTTCATGTTTAGAGGTGAGAAAGGCGCGTATTAGGCCTTTTGAGACGTTTTTTCGTTTTTCACCCAAATGGCTATAATTTCCAAATTAAGAATGATAGCGCGTCCCGGTTGATATCATGGTGTAAGGCACGTCGTCCTCAACACGTACATGTAATTGGTTCATCTGTGCCATCCGTATTTTTCGAGTAAATGGCAATTTCATGTTTAGAGGTGAAAAGGCGCGTATTAGGCCTTTTGAGACGTTTTTTCGTTTTTCACCCAAATGGCTATAATTTCCAAATTAAGAATGATAGCGTCCCGGTTGATATCATGGTGTAAGGCACGTCGTCCTCAACACGTACATGTAATTGGTTCATCTGTGCCATCCGTATTTTTCGAGTAAATGGCAATTTCATGTTTAGAGGTGAGAAAGGCGCGTATTAGGCCTTTTGAGACGTTTTTTTCGTTTTTCACCCAAATCGCTATAATTTCCAAATTAAGCACCCAAATGGCTATAATTTCCAAATTAAGAATGATACCGCGTCCCGGTTGATATCATGGTGTAAGGCACGTCGTCCTCAACACGTACATGTAATTGGTTCATCTGTGCCATCCGTATTTTTCGAGTAAATGGCAATTTCATGTTTAGAGGTGAAAAGGCGCGTATTAGGCCTTTTGAGACGTTTTTTTCGTTTTTCACCCAAATGGCTATAATTTCCAAATTAAGAATGATACCGCGTCCCGGTTGATATCATGGTGTAAGGCACGTCGTCCTCAACACGTACATGTAATTGGTTCATCTGTGCCATCCGTATTTTTCGAGTAAATGGCAATTTCATGTTTAGAGGTGAAAAGGCGCGTATTAGGCCTTTTGAGACGTTTTTTCGTTTTTCACCCAAATGGCTATAATTTCCAAATTAAGAATGATAGAGCGTCCCGGTTGATATCATGGTGTAAGGCACGTCGTCCTCAACACGTACATGTAATTGGTTCATCTGTGCCATCCGTATTTTTCGAGTAAATGGCAATTTCATGTTTAGAGGTGAAAAGGCGCGTATTAGGCCTTTTGAGACGTTTTTTCGTTTTTCACCCAAATGGCTATAATTTCCAAATTAAGAATGATAGCGCGTCCCGGTTGATATCATGGTGTAAGGCACGTCGTCCTCAACACGTACATGTAATTGGTTCATCTGTGCCATCCGTATTTTTCGAGTAAATGGCAATTTCATGTTTAGAGGTGAAAAGGCGCGTATTAGGCCTTTTGAGACGTTTTTTCGTTTTTCACCCAAATGGCTATAATTTCCAAATTAAGAATGATAGCGCGTCCCGGTTGATATCATGGTGTAAGGCACGTCGTCCTCAACACGTACATGTAATTGGTTCATCTGTGCCATCCGTATTTTTCGAGTAAATGGCAATTTCATGTTTAGAGGTGAAAAGGCGCGTATTAGGCCTTTTGAGACGTTTTTTCGTTTTTCACCCAAATGGCTATAATTTCCAAATTAAGAATGATAGCGCGTCCCGGTTGATATCATGGTGTAAGGCACGTCGTCCTCAACACGTACATGTAATTGGTTCATCTGTGCCATCCGTATTTTTCGAGTAAATGGCAATTTCATGTTTAGAGGTGAAAAGGCGCGTATTAGGCCTTTTGAGACGTTTTTTCGTTTTTCACCCAAATGGCTATAATTTCCAAATTAAGAATGATAGCGCGTCCCGGTTGATATCATGGTGTAAGGCACGTCGTCCTCAACACGTACATGTAATTGGTTCATCTGTGCCATCCGTATTTTTCGAGTAAATGGCAATTTCATGTTTAGAGGTGAAAAGGCGCGTATTAGGCCTTTTGAGACGTTTTTTCGTTTTTCACCCAAATGGCTATAATTTCCAAATTAAGAATGATAGCGCGTCCCGGTTGATATCATGGTGTAAGGCACGTCGTCCTCAACACGTACATGTAATTGGTTCATCTGTGCCATCCGTATTTTTCGAGTAAATGGCAATTTCATGTTTAGAGGTGAAAAGGCGCGTATTAGGCCTTTTGAGACGTTTTTTCGTTTTTCACCCAAATGGCTATAATTTCCAAATTAAGAATGATAGCGCGTCCCGGTTGATATCATGGTGTAAGGCACGTCGTCCTCAACACGTACATGTAATTGGTTCATCTGTGCCATCCGTATTTTTCGAGTAAATGGCAATTTCATGTTTAGAGGTGAAAAGGCGCGTATTAGGCCTTTTGAGACGTTTTTTCGTTTTTCACCCAAATGGCTATAATTTCCAAATTAAGAATGATAGCGCGTCCCGGTTGATATCATGGTGTAAGGCACGTCGTCCTCAACACGTACATGTAATTGGTTCATCTGTGCCATCCGTATTTTTCGAGTAAATGGCAATTTCATGTTTAGAGGTGAAAAGGCGCGTATTAGGCCTTTTGAGACGTTTTTTCGTTTTTCACCCAAATGGCTATAATTTCCAAATTAAGAATGATAGCGCGTCCCGGTTGATATCATGGTGTAAGGCACGTCGTCCTCAACACGTACATGTAATTGGTTCATCTGTGCCATCCGTATTTTTCGAGTAAATGGCAATTTCATGTTTAGAGGTGAAAAGGCGCGTATTAGGCCTTTTGAGACGTTTTTTCGTTTTTCACCCAAATGGCTATAATTTCCAAATTAAGAATGATAGCGCGTCCCGGTTGATATCATGGTGTAAGGCACGTCGTCCTCAACACGTACATGTAATTGGTTCATCTGTGCCATCCGTATTTTTCGAGTAAATGGCAATTTCATGTTTAGAGGTGAAAAGGCGCGTATTAGGCCTTTTGAGACGTTTTTTCGTTTTTCACCCAAATGGCTATAATTTCCAAATTAAGAATGATAGCGCGTCCCGGTTGATATCATGGTGTAAGGCACGTCGTCCTCAACACGTACATGTAATTGGTTCATCTGTGCCATCCGTATTTTTCGAGTAAATGGCAATTTCATGTTTAGAGGTGAAAAGGCGCGTATTAGGCCTTTTGAGACGTTTTTTCGTTTTTCACCCAAATGGCTATAATTTCCAAATTAAGAATGATAGCGCGTCCCGGTTGATATCATGGTGTAAGGCACGTCGTCCTCAACACGTACATGTAATTGGTTCATCTGTGCCATCCGTATTTTTCGAGTAAATGGCAATTTCATGTTTAGAGGTGAAAAGGCGCGTATTAGGCCTTTTGAGACGTTTTTTCGTTTTTCACCCAAATGGCTATAATTTCCAAATTAAGAATGATAGCGCGTCCCGGTTGATATCATGGTGTAAGGCACGTCGTCCTCAACACGTACATGTAATTGGTTCATCTGTGCCATCCGTATTTTTCGAGTAAATGGCAATTTCATGTTTAGAGGTGAAAAGGCGCGTATTAGGCCTTTTGAGACGTTTTTTCGTTTTTCACCCAAATGGCTATAATTTCCAAATTAAGAATGATAGCGCGTCCCGGTTGATATCATGGTGTAAGGCACGTCGTCCTCAACACGTACATGTAATTGGTTCATCTGTGCCATCCGTATTTTTCGAGTAAATGGCAATTTCATGTTTAGAGGTGAAAAGGCGCGTATTAGGCCTTTTGAGACGTTTTTTCGTTTTTCACCCAAATGGCTATAATTTCCAAATTAAGAATGATAGCGCGTCCCGGTTGATATCATGGTGTAAGGCACGTCGTCCTCAACACGTACATGTAATTGGTTCATCTGTGCCATCCGTATTTTTCGAGTAAATGGCAATTTCATGTTTAGAGGTGAAAAGGCGCGTATTAGGCCTTTTGAGACGTTTTTTCGTTTTTCACCCAAATGGCTATAATTTCCAAATTAAGAATGATAGCGCGTCCCGGTTGATATCATGGTGTAAGGCACGTCGTCCTCAACACGTACATGTAATTGGTTCATCTGTGCCATCCGTATTTTTCGAGTAAATGGCAATTTCATGTTTAGAGGTGAAAAGGCGCGTATTAGGCCTTTTGAGACGTTTTTTCGTTTTTCACCCAAATGGCTATAATTTCCAAATTAAGAATGATAGCGCGTCCCGGTTGATATCATGGTGTAAGGCACGTCGTCCTCAACACGTACATGTAATTGGTTCATCTGTGCCATCCGTATTTTTCGAGTAAATGGCAATTTCATGTTTAGAGGTGAAAAGGCGCGTATTAGGCCTTTTGAGACGTTTTTTCGTTTTTCACCCAAATGGCTATAATTTCCAAATTAAGAATGATAGCGCGTCCCGGTTGATATCATGGTGTAAGGCACGTCGTCCTCAACACGTACATGTAATTGGTTCATCTGTGCCATCCGTATTTTTCGAGTAAATGGCAATTTCATGTTTAGAGGTGAAAAGGCGCGTATTAGGCCTTTTGAGACGTTTTTTCGTTTTTCACCCAAATGGCTATAATTTCCAAATTAAGAATGATAGCGCGTCCCGGTTGATATCATGGTGTAAGGCACGTCGTCCTCAACACGTACATGTAATTGGTTCATCTGTGCCATCCGTATTTTTCGAGTAAATGGCAATTTCATGTTTAGAGGTGAAAAGGCGCGTATTAGGCCTTTTGAGACGTTTTTTCGTTTTTCACCCAAATGGCTATAATTTCCAAATTAAGAATGATAGCGCGTCCCGGTTGATATCATGGTGTAAGGCACGTCGTCCTCAACACGTACATGTAATTGGTTCATCTGTGCCATCCGTATTTTTCGAGTAAATGGCAATTTCATGTTTAGAGGTGAAAAGGCGCGTATTAGGCCTTTTGAGACGTTTTTTCGTTTTTCACCCAAATGGCTATAATTTCCAAATTAAGAATGATAGCGCGTCCCGGTTGATATCATGGTGTAAGGCACGTCGTCCTCAACACGTACATGTAATTGGTTCATCTGTGCCATCCGTATTTTTCGAGTAAATGGCAATTTCATGTTTAGAGGTGAAAAGGCGCGTATTAGGCCTTTTGAGACGTTTTTTCGTTTTTCACCCAAATGGCTATAATTTCCAAATTAAGAATGATAGCGCGTCCCGGTTGATATCATGGTGTAAGGCACGTCGTCCTCAACACGTACATGTAATTGGTTCATCTGTGCCATCCGTATTTTTCGAGTAAATGGCAATTTCATGTTTAGAGGTGAAAAGGCGCGTATTAGGCCTTTTGAGACGTTTTTTCGTTTTTCACCCAAATGGCTATAATTTCCAAATTAAGAATGATAGCGCGTCCCGGTTGATATCATGGTGTAAGGCACGTCGTCCTCAACACGTACATGTAATTGGTTCATCTGTGCCATCCGTATTTTTCGAGTAAATGGCAATTTCATGTTTAGAGGTGAAAAGGCGCGTATTAGGCCTTTTGAGACGTTTTTTCGTTTTTCACCCAAATGGCTATAATTTCCAAATTAAGAATGATAGCGCGTCCCGGTTGATATCATGGTGTAAGGCACGTCGTCCTCAACACGTACATGTAATTGGTTCATCTGTGCCATCCGTATTTTTCGAGTAAATGGCAATTTCATGTTTAGAGGTGAAAAGGCGCGTATTAGGCCTTTTGAGACGTTTTTTCGTTTTTCACCCAAATGGCTATAATTTCCAAATTAAGAATGATAGCGCGTCCCGGTTGATATCATGGTGTAAGGCACGTCGTCCTCAACACGTACATGTAATTGGTTCATCTGTGCCATCCGTATTTTTCGAGTAAATGGCAATTTCATGTTTAGAGGTGAAAAGGCGCGTATTAGGCCTTTTGAGACGTTTTTTCGTTTTTCACCCAAATGGCTATAATTTCCAAATTAAGAATGATAGCGCGTCCCGGTTGATATCATGGTGTAAGGCACGTCGTCCTCAACACGTACATGTAATTGGTTCATCTGTGCCATCCGTATTTTTCGAGTAAATGGCAATTTCATGTTTAGAGGTGAAAAGGCGCGTATTAGGCCTTTTGAGACGTTTTTTCGTTTTTCACCCAAATGGCTATAATTTCCAAATTAAGAATGATAGCGCGTCCCGGTTGATATCATGGTGTAAGGCACGTCGTCCTCAACACGTACATGTAATTGGTTCATCTGTGCCATCCGTATTTTTCGAGTAAATGGCAATTTCATGTTTAGAGGTGAAAAGGCGCGTATTAGGCCTTTTGAGACGTTTTTTCGTTTTTCACCCAAATGGCTATAATTTCCAAATTAAGAATGATAGCGCGTCCCGGTTGATATCATGGTGTAAGGCACGTCGTCCTCAACACGTACATGTAATTGGTTCATCTGTGCCATCCGTATTTTTCGAGTAAATGGCAATTTCATGTTTAGAGGTGAAAAGGCGCGTATTAGGCCTTTTGAGACGTTTTTTCGTTTTTCACCCAAATGGCTATAATTTCCAAATTAAGAATGATAGCGTCCCGGTTGATATCATGGTGTAAGGCACGTCGTCCTCAACACGTACATGTAATTGGTTCATCTGTGCCATCCGTATTTTTCGAGTAAATGGCAATTTCATGTTTAGAGGTGAAAAGGCGCGTATTAGGCCTTTTGAGACGTTTTTTCGTTTTTCACCCAAATGGCTATAATTTCCAAATTAAGAATGATAGCGCGTCCCGGTTGATATCATGGTGTAAGGCACGTCGTCCTCAACACGTACATGTAATTGGTTCATCTGTGCCATCCGTATTTTTCGAGTAAATGGCAATTTCATGTTTAGAGGTGAAAAGGCGCGTATTAGGCCTTTTGAGACGTTTTTTCGTTTTTCACCCAAATGGCTATAATTTCCAAATTAAGAATGATAGCGCGTCCCGGTTGATATCATGGTGTAAGGCACGTCGTCCTCAACACGTACATGTAATTGGTTCATCTGTGCCATCCGTATTTTTCGAGTAAATGGCAATTTCATGTTTAGAGGTGAAAAGGCGCGTATTAGGCCTTTTGAGACGTTTTTTCGTTTTTCACCCAAATGGCTATAATTTCCAAATTAAGAATGATAGCGCGTCCCGGTTGATATCATGGTGTAAGGCACGTCGTCCTCAACACGTACATGTAATTGGTTCATCTGTGCCATCCGTATTTTTCGAGTAAATGGCAATTTCATGTTTAGAGGTGAGAAAGGCGCGTATTAGGCCTTTTGAGACGTTTTTTCGTTTTTCACCCAAATGGCTATAATTTCCAAATTAAGAATGATAGCGCGTCCCGGTTGATATCATGGTGTAAGGCACGTCGTCCTCAACACGTACATGTAATTGGTTCATCTGTGCCATCCGTATTTTTCGAGTAAATGGCAATTTCATGTTTAGAGGTGAAAAGGCGCGTATTAGGCCTTTTGAGACGTTTTTTCGTTTTTCACCCAAATGGCTATAATTTCCAAATTAAGAATGATAGCGCGTCCCGGTTGATATCATGGTGTAAGGCACGTCGTCCTCAACACGTACATGTAATTGGTTCATCTGTGCCATCCGTATTTTTCGAGTAAATGGCAATTTCATGTTTAGAGGTGAAAAGGCGCGTATTAGGCCTTTTGAGACGTTTTTTTCGTTTTTCACCCAAATGGCTATAATTTCCAAATTAAGAATGATACCGCGTCCCGGTTGATATCATGGTGTAAGGCACGTCGTCCTCAACACGTACATGTAATTGGTTCATCTGTGCCATCCGTATTTTTCGAGTAAATGGCAATTTCATGTTTAGAGGTGAAAAGGCGCGTATTAGGCCTTTTGAGACGTTTTTTCGTTTTTCACCCAAATGGCTATAATTTCCAAATTAAGAATGATAGCGCGTCCCGGTTGATATCATGGTGTAAGGCACGTCGTCCTCAACACGTACATGTAATTGGTTCATCTGTGCCATCCGTATTTTTCGAGTAAATGGCAATTTCATGTTTAGAGGTGAAAAGGCGCGTATTAGGCCTTTTGAGACGTTTTTTTCGTTTTTCACCCAAATGGCTATAATTTCCAAATTAAGAATGATAGCGCGTCCCGGTTGATATCATGGTGTAAGGCACGTCGTCCTCAACACGTACATGTAATTGGTTCATCTGTGCCATCCGTATTTTTCGAGTAAATGGCAATTTCATGTTTAGAGGTGAAAAGGCGCGTATTAGGCCTTTTGAGACGTTTTTTCGTTTTTCACCCAAATGGCTATAATTTCCAAATTAAGAATGATAGCGCGTCCCGGTTGATATCATGGTGTAAGGCACGTCGTCCTCAACACGTACATGTAATTGGTTCATCTGTGCCATCCGTATTTTTCGAGTAAATGGCAATTTCATGTTTAGAGGTGAAAAGGCGCGTATTAGGCCTTTTGAGACGTTTTTTCGTTTTTCACCCAAATGGCTATAATTTCCAAATTAAGAATGATAGCGCGTCCCGGTTGATATCATGGTGTAAGGCACGTCGTCCTCAACACGTACATGTAATTGGTTCATCTGTGCCATCCGTATTTTTCGAGTAAATGGCAATTTCATGTTTAGAGGTGAAAAGGCGCGTATTAGGCCTTTTGAGACGTTTTTTTCGTTTTTCACCCAAATGGCTATAATTTCCAAATTAAGAATGATAGCGCGTCCCGGTTGATATCATGGTGTAAGGCACGTCGTCCTCAACACGTACATGTAATTGGTTCATCTGTGCCATCCGTATTTTTCGAGTAAATGGCAATTTCATGTTTAGAGGTGAAAAGGCGCGTATTAGGCCTTTTGAGACGTTTTTTCGTTTTTCACCCAAATGGCTATAATTTCCAAATTAAGAATGATAGCGCGTCCCGGTTGATATCATGGTGTAAGGCACGTCGTCCTCAACACGTACATGTAATTGGTTCATCTGTGCCATCCGTATTTTTCGAGTAAATGGCAATTTCATGTTTAGAGGTGAGAAAGGCGCGTATTAGGCCTTTTGAGACGTTTTTTCGTTTTTCACCCAAATGGCTATAATTTCCAAATTAAGAATGATAGCGCGTCCCGGTTGATATCATGGTGTAAGGCACGTCGTCCTCAACACGTACATGTAATTGGTTCATCTGTGCCATCCGTATTTTTCGAGTAAATGGCAATTTCATGTTTAGAGGTGAAAAAGGCGCGTATTAGGCCTTTTGAGACGTTTTTTTCGTTTTTCACCCAAATGGCTATAATTTCCAAATTAAGAATGATAGCGCGTCCCGGTTGATATCATGGTGTAAGGCACGTCGTCCTCAACACGTACATGTAATTGGTTCATCTGTGCCATCCGTATTTTTCGAGTAAATGGCAATTTCATGTTTAGAGGTGAAAAGGCGCGTATTAGGCCTTTTGAGACGTTTTTTCGTTTTTCACCCAAATGGCTATAATTTCCAAATTAAGAATGATAGCGCGTCCCGGTTGATATCATGGTGTAAGGCACGTCGTCCTCAACACGTACATGTAATTGGTTCATCTGTGCCATCCGTATTTTTCGAGTAAATGGCAATTTCATGTTTAGAGGTGAAAAGGCGCGTATTAGGCCTTTTGAGACGTTTTTTCGTTTTTCACCCAAATGGCTATAATTTCCAAATTAAGAATGATAGCGCGTCCCGGTTGATATCATGGTGTAAGGCACGTCGTCCTCAACACGTACATGTAATTGGTTCATCTGTGCCATCCGTATTTTTCGAGTAAATGGCAATTTCATGTTTAGAGGTGAAAAGGCGCGTATTAGGCCTTTTGAGACGTTTTTTCGTTTTTCACCCAAATGGCTATAATTTCCAAATTAAGAATGATAGCGCGTCCCGGTTGATATCATGGTGTAAGGCACGTCGTCCTCAACACGTACATGTAATTGGTTCATCTGTGCCATCCGTATTTTTCGAGTAAATGGCAATTTCATGTTTAGAGGTGAAAAGGCGCGTATTAGGCCTTTTGAGACGTTTTTTTCGTTTTTCACCCAAATGGCTATAATTTCCAAATTAAGAATGATAGCGCGTCCCGGTTGATATCATGGTGTAAGGCACGTCGTCCTCAACACGTACATGTAATTGGTTCATCTGTGCCATCCGTATTTTTCGAGTAAATGGCAATTTCATGTTTAGAGGTGAAAAGGCGCGTATTAGGCCTTTTGAGACGTTTTTTTCGTTTTTCACCCAAATGGCTATAATTTCCAAATTAAGAATGATAGCGCGTCCCGGTTGATATCATGGTGTAAGGCACGTCGTCCTCAACACGTACATGTAATTGGTTCATCTGTGCCATCCGTATTTTTCGAGTAAATGGCAATTTCATGTTTAGAGGTGAAAAGGCGCGTATTAGGCCTTTTGAGACGTTTTTTCGTTTTTCACCCAAATGGCTATAATTTCCAAATTAAGAATGATAGCGCGTCCCGGTTGATATCATGGTGTAAGGCACGTCGTCCTCAACACGTACATGTAATTGGTTCATCTGTGCCATCCGTATTTTTCGAGTAAATGGCAATTTCATGTTTAGAGGTGAAAAGGCGCGTATTAGGCCTTTTGAGACGTTTTTTCGTTTTTCACCCAAATGGCTATAATTTCCAAATTAAGAATGATAGCGCGTCCCGGTTGATATCATGGTGTAAGGCACGTCGTCCTCAACACGTACATGTAATTGGTTCATCTGTGCCATCCGTATTTTTCGAGTAAATGGCAATTTCATGTTTAGAGGTGAAAAGGCGCGTATTAGGCCTTTTGAGACGTTTTTTCGTTTTTCACCCAAATGGCTATAATTTCCAAATTAAGAATGATAGCGCGTCCCGGTTGATATCATGGTGTAAGGCACGTCGTCCTCAACACGTACATGTAATTGGTTCATCTGTGCCATCCGTATTTTTCGAGTAAATGGCAATTTCATGTTTAGAGGTGAAAAGGCGCGTATTAGGCCTTTTGAGACGTTTTTTCGTTTTTCACCCAAATGGCTATAATTTCCAAATTAAGAATGATAGCGCGTCCCGGTTGATATCATGGTGTAAGGCACGTCGTCCTCAACACGTACATGTAATTGGTTCATCTGTGCCATCCGTATTTTTCGAGTAAATGGCAATTTCATGTTTAGAGGTGAAAAGGCGCGTATTAGGCCTTTTGAGACGTTTTTTCGTTTTTCACCCAAATGGCTATAATTTCCAAATTAAGAATGATAGCGCGTCCCGGTTGATATCATGGTGTAAGGCACGTCGTCCTCAACACGTACATGTAATTGGTTCATCTGTGCCATCCGTATTTTTCGAGTAAATGGCAATTTCATGTTTAGAGGTGAAAAGGCGCGTATTAGGCCTTTTGAGACGTTTTTTCGTTTTTCACCCAAATGGCTATAATTTCCAAATTAAGAATGATAGCGCGTCCCGGTTGATATCATGGTGTAAGGCACGTCGTCCTCAACACGTACATGTAATTGGTTCATCTGTGCCATCCGTATTTTTCGAGTAAATGGCAATTTCATGTTTAGAGGTGAAAAGGCGCGTATTAGGCCTTTTGAGACGTTTTTTCGTTTTTCACCCAAATGGCTATAATTTCCAAATTAAGAATGATAGCGCGTCCCGGTTGATATCATGGTGTAAGGCACGTCGTCCTCAACACGTACATGTAATTGGTTCATCTGTGCCATCCGTATTTTTCGAGTAAATGGCAATTTCATGTTTAGAGGTGAAAAGGCGCGTATTAGGCCTTTTGAGACGTTTTTTCGTTTTTCACCCAAATGGCTATAATTTCCAAATTAAGAATGATAGCGCGTCCCGGTTGATATCATGGTGTAAGGCACGTCGTCCTCAACACGTACATGTAATTGGTTCATCTGTGCCATCCGTATTTTTCGAGTAAATGGCAATTTCATGTTTAGAGGTGAAAAGGCGCGTATTAGGCCTTTTGAGACGTTTTTTCGTTTTTCACCCAAATGGCTATAATTTCCAAATTAAGAATGATAGCGCGTCCCGGTTGATATCATGGTGTAAGGCACGTCGTCCTCAACACGTACATGTAATTGGTTCATCTGTGCCATCCGTATTTTTCGAGTAAATGGCAATTTCATGTTTAGAGGTGAAAAGGCGCGTATTAGGCCTTTTGAGACGTTTTTTCGTTTTTCACCCAAATGGCTATAATTTCCAAATTAAGAATGATAGCGCGTCCCGGTTGATATCATGGTGTAAGGCACGTCGTCCTCAACACGTACATGTAATTGGTTCATCTGTGCCATCCGTATTTTTCGAGTAAATGGCAATTTCATGTTTAGAGGTGAAAAGGCGCGTATTAGGCCTTTTGAGACGTTTTTTCGTTTTTCACCCAAATGGCTATAATTTCCAAATTAAGAATGATAGCGCGTCCCGGTTGATATCATGGTGTAAGGCACGTCGTCCTCAACACGTACATGTAATTGGTTCATCTGTGCCATCCGTATTTTTCGAGTAAATGGCAATTTCATGTTTAGAGGTGAAAAGGCGCGTATTAGGCCTTTTGAGACGTTTTTTCGTTTTTCACCCAAATGGCTATAATTTCCAAATTAAGAATGATAGCGCGTCCCGGTTGATATCATGGTGTAAGGCACGTCGTCCTCAACACGTACATGTAATTGGTTCATCTGTGCCATCCGTATTTTTCGAGTAAATGGCAATTTCATGTTTAGAGGTGAAAAGGCGCGTATTAGGCCTTTTGAGACGTTATTTCGTTTTTCACCCAAATGGCTATAATTTCCAAATTAAGAATGATAGCGCGTCCCGGTTGATATCATGGTGTAAGGCACGTCGTCCTCAACACGTACATGTAATTGGTTCATCTGTGCCATCCGTATTTTTCGAGTAAATGGCAATTTCATGTTTAGAGGTGAAAAGGCGCGTATTAGGCCTTTTGAGACGTTTTTTCGTTTTTCACCCAAATGGCTATAATTTCCAAATTAAGAATGATAGCGCGTCCCGGTTGATATCATGGTGTAAGGCACGTCGTCCTCAACACGTACATGTAATTGGTTCATCTGTGCCATCCGTATTTTTCGAGTAAATGGCAATTTCATGTTTAGAGGTGAAAAGGCGCGTATTAGGCCTTTTGAGACGTTTTTTCGTTTTTCACCCAAATGGCTATAATTTCCAAATTAAGAATGATAGCGCGTCCCGGTTGATATCATGGTGTAAGGCACGTCGTCCTCAACACGTACATGTAATTGGTTCATCTGTGCCATCCGTATTTTTCGAGTAAATGGCAATTTCATGTTTAGAGGTGAAAAGGCGCGTATTAGGCCTTTTGAGACGTTTTTTCGTTTTTCACCCAAATGGCTATAATTTCCAAATTAAGAATGATAGCGCGTCCCGGTTGATATCATGGTGTAAGGCACGTCGTCCTCAACACGTACATGTAATTGGTTCATCTGTGCCATCCGTATTTTTCGAGTAAATGGCAATTTCATGTTTAGAGGTGAAAAGGCGCGTATTAGGCCTTTTGAGACGTTTTTTCGTTTTTCACCCAAATGGCTATAATTTCCAAATTAAGAATGATAGCGCGTCCCGGTTGATATCATGGTGTAAGGCACGTCGTCCTCAACACGTACATGTAATTGGTTCATCTGTGCCATCCGTATTTTTCGAGTAAATGGCAATTTCATGTTTAGAGGTGAAAAGGCGCGTATTAGGCCTTTTGAGACGTTTTTTTCGTTTTTCACCCAAATGGCTATAATTTCCAAATTAAGAATGATAGCGCGTCCCGGTTGATATCATGGTGTAAGGCACGTCGTCCTCAACACGTACATGTAATTGGTTCATCTGTGCCATCCGTATTTTTCGAGTAAATGGCAATTTCATGTTTAGAGGTGAAAAGGCGCGTATTAGGCCTTTTGAGACGTTTTTTCGTTTTTCACCCAAATGGCTATAATTTCCAAATTAAGAATGATAGCGCGTCCCGGTTGATATCATGGTGTAAGGCACGTCGTCCTCAACACGTACATGTAATTGGTTCATCTGTGCCATCCGTATTTTTCGAGTAAATGGCAATTTCATGTTTAGAGGTGAAAAGGCGCGTATTAGGCCTTTTGAGACGTTTTTTCGTTTTTCACCCAAATGGCTATAATTTCCAAATTAAGAATGATAGCGCGTCCCGGTTGATATCATGGTGTAAGGCACGTCGTCCTCAACACGTACATGTAATTGGTTCATCTGTGCCATCCGTATTTTTCGAGTAAATGGCAATTTCATGTTTAGAGGTGAAAAGGCGCGTATTAGGCCTTTTGAGACGTTTTTTCGTTTTTCACCCAAATGGCTATAATTTCCAAATTAAGAATGATAGCGCGTCCCGGTTGATATCATGGTGTAAGGCACGTCGTCCTCAACACGTACATGTAATTGGTTCATCTGTGCCATCCGTATTTTTCGAGTAAATGGCAATTTCATGTTTAGAGGTGAAAAGGCGCGTATTAGGCCTTTTGAGACGTTTTTTCGTTTTTCACCCAAATCGCTATAATTTCCAAATTAAGAATGATAGCGCGTCCCGGTTGATATCATGGTGTAAGGCACGTCGTCCTCAACACGTACATGTAATTGGTTCATCTGTGCCATCCGTATTTTTCGAGTAAATGGCAATTTCATGTTTAGAGGTGAAAAGGCGCGTATTAGGCCTTTTGAGACGTTTTTTCGTTTTTCACCCAAATGGCTATAATTTCCAAATTAAGAATGATAGCGCGTCCCGGTTGATATCATGGTGTAAGGCACGTCGTCCTCAACACGTACATGTAATTGGTTCATCTGTGCCATCCGTATTTTTCGAGTAAATGGCAATTTCATGTTTAGAGGTGAAAAGGCGCGTATTAGGCCTTTTGAGACGTTTTTTCGTTTTTCACCCAAATGGCTATAATTTCCAAATTAAGAATGATAGCGCGTCCCGGTTGATATCATGGTGTAAGGCACGTCGTCCTCAACACGTACATGTAATTGGTTCATCTGTGCCATCCGTATTTTTCGAGTAAATGGCAATTTCATGTTTAGAGGTGAGAAAGGCGCGTATTAGGCCTTTTGAGACGTTTTTTCGTTTTTCACCCAAATGGCTATAATTTCCAAATTAAGAATGATAGCGCGTCCCGGTTGATATCATGGTGTAAGGCACGTCGTCCTCAACACGTACATGTAATTGGTTCATCTGTGCCATCCGTATTTTTCGAGTAAATGGCAATTTCATGTTTAGAGGTGAAAAGGCGCGTATTAGGCCTTTTGAGACGTTTTTTTCGTTTTTCACCCAAATGGCTATAATTTCCAAATTAAGAATGATAGCGCGTCCCGGTTGATATCATGGTGTAAGGCACGTCGTCCTCAACACGTACATGTAATTGGTTCATCTGTGCCATCCGTATTTTTCGAGTAAATGGCAATTTCATGTTTAGAGGTGAGAAGGCGCGTATTAGGCCTTTTGAGACGTTTTTTCGTTTTTCACCCAAATGGCTATAATTTCCAAATTAAGAATGATAGCGCGTCCCGGTTGATATCATGGTGTAAGGCACGTCGTCCTCAACACGTACATGTAATTGGTTCATCTGTGCCATCCGTATTTTTCGAGTAAATGGCAATTTCATGTTTAGAGGTGAAAAGGCGCGTATTAGGCCTTTTGAGACGTTTTTTCGTTTTTCACCCAAATGGCTATAATTTCCAAATTAAGAATGATAGCGCGTCCCGGTTGATATCATGGTGTAAGGCACGTCGTCCTCAACACGTACATGTAATTGGTTCATCTGTGCCATCCGTATTTTTCGAGTAAATGGCAATTTCATGTTTAGAGGTGAAAAGGCGCGTATTAGGCCTTTTGAGACGTTTTTTCGTTTTTCACCCAAATGGCTATAATTTCCAAATTAAGAATGATAGCGCGTCCCGGTTGATATCATGGTGTAAGGCACGTCGTCCTCAACACGTACATGTAATTGGTTCATCTGTGCCATCCGTATTTTTCGAGTAAATGGCAATTTCATGTTTAGAGGTGAAAAGGCGCGTATTAGGCCTTTTGAGACGTTTTTTCGTTTTTCACCCAAATGGCTATAATTTCCAAATTAAGAATGATAGCGCGTCCCGGTTGATATCATGGTGTAAGGCACGTCGTCCTCAACACGTACATGTAATTGGTTCATCTGTGCCATCCGTATTTTTCGAGTAAATGGCAATTTCATGTTTAGAGGTGAAAAGGCGCGTATTAGGCCTTTTGAGACGTTTTTTCGTTTTTCACCCAAATGGCTATAATTTCCAAATTAAGAATGATAGCGCGTCCCGGTTGATATCATGGTGTAAGGCACGTCGTCCTCAACACGTACATGTAATTGGTTCATCTGTGCCATCCGTATTTTTCGAGTAAATGGCAATTTCATGTTTAGAGGTGAAAAGGCGCGTATTAGGCCTTTTGAGACGTTTTTTCGTTTTTCACCCAAATGGCTATAATTTCCAAATTAAGAATGATAGCGCGTCCCGGTTGATATCATGGTGTAAGGCACGTCGTCCTCAACACGTACATGTAATTGGTTCATCTGTGCCATCCGTATTTTTCGAGTAAATGGCAATTTCATGTTTAGAGGTGAAAAGGCGCGTATTAGGCCTTTTGAGACGTTTTTTCGTTTTTCACCCAAATGGCTATAATTTCCAAATTAAGAATGATAGCGCGTCCCGGTTGATATCATGGTGTAAGGCACGTCGTCCTCAACACGTACATGTAATTGGTTCATCTGTGCCATCCGTATTTTTCGAGTAAATGGCAATTTCATGTTTAGAGGTGAAAAGGCGCGTATTAGGCCTTTTGAGACGTTTTTTCGTTTTTCACCCAAATGGCTATAATTTCCAAATTAAGAATGATAGCGCGTCCCGGTTGATATCATGGTGTAAGGCACGTCGTCCTCAACACGTACATGTAATTGGTTCATCTGTGCCATCCGTATTTTTCGAGTAAATGGCAATTTCATGTTTAGAGGTGAAAAGGCGCGTATTAGGCCTTTTGAGACGTTTTTTCGTTTTTCACCCAAATGGCTATAATTTCCAAATTAAGAATGATAGCGCGTCCCGGTTGATATCATGGTGTAAGGCACGTCGTCCTCAACACGTACATGTAATTGGTTCATCTGTGCCATCCGTATTTTTCGAGTAAATGGCAATTTCATGTTTAGAGGTGAAAAGGCGCGTATTAGGCCTTTTGAGACGTTTTTTCGTTTTTCACCCAAATGGCTATAATTTCCAAATTAAGAATGATAGCGCGTCCCGGTTGATATCATGGTGTAAGGCACGTCGTCCTCAACACGTACATGTAATTGGTTCATCTGTGCCATCCGTATTTTTCGAGTAAATGGCAATTTCATGTTTAGAGGTGAAAAGGCGCGTATTAGGCCTTTTGAGACGTTTTTTCGTTTTTCACCCAAATGGCTATAATTTCCAAATTAAGAATGATAGCGCGTCCCGGTTGATATCATGGTGTAAGGCACGTCGTCCTCAACACGTACATGTAATTGGTTCATCTGTGCCATCCGTATTTTTCGAGTAAATGGCAATTTCATGTTTAGAGGTGAAAAGGCGCGTATTAGGCCTTTTGAGACGTTTTTTCGTTTTTCACCCAAATGGCTATAATTTCCAAATTAAGAATGATAGCGCGTCCCGGTTGATATCATGGTGTAAGGCACGTCGTCCTCAACACGTACATGTAATTGGTTCATCTGTGCCATCCGTATTTTTCGAGTAAATGGCAATTTCATGTTTAGAGGTGAAAAGGCGCGTATTAGGCCTTTTGAGACGTTTTTTCGTTTTTCACCCAAATGGCTATAATTTCCAAATTAAGAATGATAGCGCGTCCCGGTTGATATCATGGTGTAAGGCACGTCGTCCTCAACACGTACATGTAATTGGTTCATCTGTGCCATCCGTATTTTTCGAGTAAATGGCAATTTCATGTTTAGAGGTGAAAAGGCGCGTATTAGGCCTTTTGAGACGTTTTTTCGTTTTTCACCCAAATGGCTATAATTTCCAAATTAAGAATGATAGCGCGTCCCGGTTGATATCATGGTGTAAGGCACGTCGTCCTCAACACGTACATGTAATTGGTTCATCTGTGCCATCCGTATTTTTCGAGTAAATGGCAATTTCATGTTTAGAGGTGAAAAGGCGCGTATTAGGCCTTTTGAGACGTTTTTTCGTTTTTCACCCAAATGGCTATAATTTCCAAATTAAGAATGATAGCGCGTCCCGGTTGATATCATGGTGTAAGGCACGTCGTCCTCAACACGTACATGTAATTGGTTCATCTGTGCCATCCGTATTTTTCGAGTAAATGGCAATTTCATGTTTAGAGGTGAAAAGGCGCGTATTAGGCCTTTTGAGACGTTTTTTCGTTTTTCACCCAAATGGCTATAATTTCCAAATTAAGAATGATAGCGCGTCCCGGTTGATATCATGGTGTAAGGCACGTCGTCCTCAACACGTACATGTAATTGGTTCATCTGTGCCATCCGTATTTTTCGAGTAAATGGCAATTTCATGTTTAGAGGTGAAAAGGCGCGTATTAGGCCTTTTGAGACGTTTTTTCGTTTTTCACCCAAATGGCTATAATTTCCAAATTAAGAATGATAGCGCGTCCCGGTTGATATCATGGTGTAAGGCACGTCGTCCTCAACACGTACATGTAATTGGTTCATCTGTGCCATCCGTATTTTTCGAGTAAATGGCAATTTCATGTTTAGAGGTGAAAAGGCGCGTATTAGGCCTTTTGAGACGTTTTTTCGTTTTTCACCCAAATGGCTATAATTTCCAAATTAAGAATGATAGCGCGTCCCGGTTGATATCATGGTGTAAGGCACGTCGTCCTCAACACGTACATGTAATTGGTTCATCTGTGCCATCCGTATTTTTCGAGTAAATGGCAATTTCATGTTTAGAGGTGAAAAGGCGCGTATTAGGCCTTTTGAGACGTTTTTTCGTTTTTCACCCAAATGGCTATAATTTCCAAATTAAGAATGATAGCGCGTCCCGGTTGATATCATGGTGTAAGGCACGTCGTCCTCAACACGTACATGTAATTGGTTCATCTGTGCCATCCGTATTTTTCGAGTAAATGGCAATTTCATGTTTAGAGGTGAAAAGGCGCGTATTAGGCCTTTTGAGACGTTTTTTCGTTTTTCACCCAAATGGCTATAATTTCCAAATTAAGAATGATAGCGCGTCCCGGTTGATATCATGGTGTAAGGCACGTCGTCCTCAACACGTACATGTAATTGGTTCATCTGTGCCATCCGTATTTTTCGAGTAAATGGCAATTTCATGTTTAGAGGTGAAAAGGCGCGTATTAGGCCTTTTGAGACGTTTTTTCGTTTTTCACCCAAATGGCTATAATTTCCAAATTAAGAATGATAGCGCGTCCCGGTTGATATCATGGTGTAAGGCACGTCGTCCTCAACACGTACATGTAATTGGTTCATCTGTGCCATCCGTATTTTTCGAGTAAATGGCAATTTCATGTTTAGAGGTGAAAAGGCGCGTATTAGGCCTTTTGAGACGTTTTTTCGTTTTTCACCCAAATGGCTATAATTTCCAAATTAAGAATGATAGCGCGTCCCGGTTGATATCATGGTGTAAGGCACGTCGTCCTCAACACGTACATGTAATTGGTTCATCTGTGCCATCCGTATTTTTCGAGTAAATGGCAATTTCATGTTTAGAGGTGAAAAGGCGCGTATTAGGCCTTTTGAGACGTTTTTTCGTTTTTCACCCAAATGGCTATAATTTCCAAATTAAGAATGATAGCGCGTCCCGGTTGATATCATGGTGTAAGGCACGTCGTCCTCAACACGTACATGTAATTGGTTCATCTGTGCCATCCGTATTTTTCGAGTAAATGGCAATTTCATGTTTAGAGGTGAAAAGGCGCGTATTAGGCCTTTTGAGACGTTTTTTCGTTTTTCACCCAAATGGCTATAATTTCCAAATTAAGAATGATAGCGCGTCCCGGTTGATATCATGGTGTAAGGCACGTCGTCCTCAACACGTACATGTAATTGGTTCATCTGTGCCATCCGTATTTTTCGAGTAAATGGCAATTTCATGTTTAGAGGTGAAAAGGCGCGTATTAGGCCTTTTGAGACGTTTTTTCGTTTTTCACCCAAATGGCTATAATTTCCAAATTAAGAATGATAGCGCGTCCCGGTTGATATCATGGTGTAAGGCACGTCGTCCTCAACACGTACATGTAATTGGTTCATCTGTGCCATCCGTATTTTTCGAGTAAATGGCAATTTCATGTTTAGAGGTGAAAAGGCGCGTATTAGGCCTTTTGAGACGTTTTTTCGTTTTTCACCCAAATGGCTATAATTTCCAAATTAAGAATGATAGCGCGTCCCGGTTGATATCATGGTGTAAGGCACGTCGTCCTCAACACGTACATGTAATTGGTTCATCTGTGCCATCCGTATTTTTCGAGTAAATGGCAATTTCATGTTTAGAGGTGAAAAGGCGCGTATTAGGCCTTTTGAGACGTTTTTTCGTTTTTCACCCAAATGGCTATAATTTCCAAATTAAGAATGATAGCGCGTCCCGGTTGATATCATGGTGTAAGGCACGTCGTCCTCAACACGTACATGTAATTGGTTCATCTGTGCCATCCGTATTTTTCGAGTAAATGGCAATTTCATGTTTAGAGGTGAAAAGGCGCGTATTAGGCCTTTTGAGACGTTTTTTCGTTTTTCACCCAAATGGCTATAATTTCCAAATTAAGAATGATAGCGCGTCCCGGTTGATATCATGGTGTAAGGCACGTCGTCCTCAACACGTACATGTAATTGGTTCATCTGTGCCATCCGTATTTTTCGAGTAAATGGCAATTTCATGTTTAGAGGTGAAAAGGCGCGTATTAGGCCTTTTGAGACGTTTTTTCGTTTTTCACCCAAATGGCTATAATTTCCAAATTAAGAATGATAGCGCGTCCCGGTTGATATCATGGTGTAAGGCACGTCGTCCTCAACACGTACATGTAATTGGTTCATCTGTGCCATCCGTAGTTTTCGAGTAAATGGCAATTTCATGTTTAGAGGTGAAAAGGCGCGTATTAGGCCTTTTGAGACGTTTTTTCGTTTTTCACCCAAATGGCTATAATTTCCAAATTAAGAATGATAGCGCGTCCCGGTTGATATCATGGTGTAAGGCACGTCGTCCTCAACACGTACATGTAATTGGTTCATCTGTGCCATCCGTAGTTTTCGAGTAAATGGCAATTTCATGTTTAGAGGTGAGAAAGGCGCGTATTAGGCCTTTTGAGACGTTTTTTCGTTTTTCACCCAAATCGCTATAATTTCCAAATTAAGAATGATAGCGCGTCCCGGTTGATATCATGGTGTAAGGCACGTCGTCCTCAACACGTACATGTAATTGGTTCATCTGTCCATCCGTAGTTTTCGAGTAAATGGCAATTTCATGTTTAGAGGTGAAAAAGGCGCGTATTAGGCCTTTTGAGACGTTTTTTCGTTTTTCACCCAAATGGCTATAATTTCCAAATTAAGAATGATAGCGCGTCCCGGTTGATATCATGGTGTAAGGCACGTCGTCCTCAACACGTACATGTAATTGGTTCATCTGTCCATCCGTAGTTTTCGAGTAAATGGCAATTTCATGTTTAGAGGTGAAAAGGCGCGTATTAGGCCTTTTGAGACGTTTTTTCGTTTTTCACCCAAATGGCTATAATTTCCAAATTAAGAATGATAGCGCGTCCCGGTTGATATCATGGTGTAAGGCACGTCGTCCTCAACACGTACATGTAATTGGTTCATCTGTCCATCCGTAGTTTTCGAGTAAATGGCAATTTCATGTTTAGAGGTGAAAAGGCGCGTATTAGGCCTTTTGAGACGTTTTTTCGTTTTTCACCCAAATGGCTATAATTTCCAAATTAAGAATGATAGCGCGTCCCGGTTGATATCATGGTGTAAGGCACGTCGTCCTCAACACGTACATGTAATTGGTTCATCTGTCCATCCGTAGTTTTCGAGTAAATGGCAATTTCATGTTTAGAGGTGAAAAGGCGCGTATTAGGCCTTTTGAGACGTTTTTTCGTTTTTCACCCAAATGGCTATAATTTCCAAATTAAGAATGATAGCGCGTCCCGGTTGATATCATGGTGTAAGGCACGTCGTCCTCAACACGTACATGTAATTGGTTCATCTGTCCATCCGTAGTTTTCGAGTAAATGGCAATTTCATGTTTAGAGGTGAAAAGGCGCGTATTAGGCCTTTTGAGACGTTTTTTCGTTTTTCACCCAAATGGCTATAATTTCCAAATTAAGAATGATAGCGCGTCCCGGTTGATATCATGGTGTAAGGCACGTCGTCCTCAACACGTACATGTAATTGGTTCATCTGTCCCATCCGTAGTTTTCGAGTAAATGGCAATTTCATGTTTAGAGGTGAAAAGGCGCGTATTAGGCCTTTTGAGACGTTTTTTCGTTTTTCACCCAAATGGCTATAATTTCCAAATTAAGAATGATAGCGCGTCCCGGTTGATATCATGGTGTAAGGCACGTCGTCCTCAACACGTACATGTAATTGGTTCATCTGTCCAATCCGTAGTTTTCGAGTAAATGGCAATTTCATGTTTAGAGGTGAAAAAGGCGCGTATTAGGCCTTTTGAGACGTTTTTTCGTTTTTCACCCAAATGGCTATAATTTCCAAATTAAGAATGATAGCGCGTCCCGGTTGATATCATGGTGTAAGGCACGTCGTCCTCAACACGTACATGTAATTGGTTCATCTGTCCATCCGTAGTTTTCGAGTAAATGGCAATTTCATGTTTAGAGGTGAAAAGGCGCGTATTAGGCCTTTTGAGACGTTTTTTCGTTTTTCACCCAAATGGCTATAATTTCCAAATTAAGAATGATAGCGCGTCCCGGTTGATATCATGGTGTAAGGCACGTCGTCCTCAACACGTACATGTAATTGGTTCATCTGTCCATCCGTAGTTTTCGAGTAAATGGCAATTTCATGTTTAGAGGTGAAAAAGGCGCGTATTAGGCCTTTTGAGACGTTTTTTCGTTTTTCACCCAAATGGCTATAATTTCCAAATTAAGAATGATAATCCCGGTTGATATCATTGTTATAATATACGTCGTTTCACGTACATGTAAAACATAGGCATGTACAAGTATATTTAACTGGTTTCATCGAAATGAAAACCTTAAACTAAAGACATGTAGCTAAAAGTAAAATTCATTAAGAGGTTAATACAGATAGCGTATTTATGAAAGATCAATTAGAGTAACATATTTAATTATAATACATTAATTAAATACAATGTCAAAATTACAGACGAAACAGGTAAGTTTCCAAATTAAGAATGATAGCGCGTCCCGGTTGATATCATGGTGTAAGGCACGTCGTCCTCAACACGGACATGTAATTGGTTCATCTGTCCAATTCGTAGTTTTCGAGTAAATGGCAATTTTATGTTAAGAGGTGAAAAAGGC
>CP137670.1:40991187-41059073 GCA_037976565.1 Mesocentrotus franciscanus
TTTAGAGTGAAATAGGCGCGTATTAGGCCTTTTGAGACGTTTTCGTTTTTCACCCAAATGGCTATAATTTCCAAATTAAGAATGATACCGCGTCCCGGTTGATATCATGGTGTAAGGCACGTCGTCCTCAACACGTACATGTAATTGGTTCATCTGTGCCATCCGTATTTTTCGAGTAAATGGCAATTTCATGTTTAGAGGTGAAAAAGGCGCGTATTAGGCCTTTTGAGACGTTTTTCGTTTTTCACCCAAATGGCTATAATTTCCAAATTAAGAATGATACCGCGTCCCGGTTGATATCATGGTGTAAGGCACGTCGTCCTCAACACGTACATGTAATTGGTTCATCTGTGCCATCCGTATTTTTGGAGTAAATGGCAATTTCATGTTTAGAGGTGAGAAAGGCGCGTATTAGGCCTTTTGAGACGTTTTTTCGTTTTCACCCAAATGGCTATAATTTCCAAATTAAGAATGATACCGCGTCCCGGTTGATATAAGTGGTAAAGGCACGTCGTCCTCAACACGTACATGTAATTGGTTCATCTGCCATCCGTATTTTTCGAGTAAATGGCAATTTCATGTTTAGAGCTGAAATAGGCGCGTATTAGGCCTTTTGAGACGTTTTTTTCGTTTTTCACCCAAATGGCTATAATTTCCAAAGTAAGAATGATAGCGCGTCCCGGTTGATATCATGGTGTAAGGCACGTCGTCCTCAACACGGACGTAATTGGTTCATCTGTGCCATCCGTATTTTTCGAGTAAATGGCAATTTCATGTTTAGAGGTGAAAAAGGCGCGTATTAGGCCTTTTGAGACGTTTTTTCGTTTTCACCCAAATGGCTATAATTTCCAAATTAAGAATGATAGCGCGTCAGTTGATATCATGATGGCACGTCGTCCTCAACACGTACATGTAATTGGTTCATCTGTGCCATCCGTATTTTTCGAGTAAATGGCAATTTCATGTTTAGAGGTGAAAGGCGCGTATTAGGCCTTTTGAGACGTTTTTTTCGTTTTTCACCCAAATGGCTATAATTTCCAAATTAAGAATGATAGCGCGTCCCGGTTGATATCATGGTGTAAGGCACGTCGTCCTCAACACGTACATGTAATTGGTTCATCTGTGCAATCCGTATTTTTCGAGTAAATGGCAATTTCATGTTTAGAGGGAAAAAAAGGCGCGTATTAGGCCTTTTGAGACGTTTTTTCGTTTTCACCCAAATGGCTATAATTTCCAAATTAAGAATGATGCGCGTCCCGGTTGATATCATGGTGTAAGGCACGTCGCCTACATGTACTTGGTTCATCTGCATGCCGTCCGTTTTTCAGTAAATGGCAATTTCATGTTTAGAGGTGAAATAGGCGCGTATTAGGCCTTTTGAGACGTTTTTTCGTTTTCACCCAAATGGCTATAATTTCCAAATTAAGAATGATAGCGCGTCCCGGTTGATATCATTGTGTAAGGCGCGTCGTCCTCAACACGTACATGTAATTGGTTCATCTGTGCCATCCGTATTTTCGAGTAAATGGCAATTTCATGTTTAGAGTGAAAAAGGCGCGTATTAGGCCTTTTGACACGTTTTTTTCGTTTTTCACCAAAATGGCTATAATTTCCAATTTAAGAATGATACCGCGTATCGGTTGATATCATGGTGTAAGGCACGTCGTCCTCAACACGTACATGTAATTGGTTCATCTGTGCCATCCGTATTTTTGAGTAAATGGCAATTTCATGTTTAGAGGTGAAATAGGCGCGTATTAGGCCTTTTGAGACGTTTTTCGTTTTTCACAAATGGCTATAATTTCAAATTAAGAATGATAGCGCGTCCCGGTTGATATCATGGTGTAAGGCACGTCGTCCCCAACACGTACATGTACTTGCATTGCATTGGTTTATCTGTGCCATCCGTATTTTTGGGTAAATGGCAATTTCATGTTTAGAGGTGAAAAAGGCGCGTATTAGGCCTTTTGAGACGTTTTTCGTTTTCACCCAAATGGCTATAATTTCCAAATTAAGAATGATACGCGTCCCGGTTGATATCATGGTGTAAGGCACGTCGTCCTCAACACGTACATGTAATTGGTTCATCTGTGCCATCCGTATTTTTCGAGTAAATGGCAATTTCATGTTTAGAGATAGAAGGCGCGTATTAGGCCTTTGAGACGTTTTTCGTTTTCACCCAAATGGCTATAATTTCCAAATTAAGAATGATACCGCGTCCCGGTTGATATCATGGTGTAAGGCACGTCGTCCTCAACACGTACATGTAATTGGTTCATCTGTGCCATCCGTATTTTCGAGTAAATGGCAATTTCATGTTTAGAGGTGAAATAGGCGCGTATTAGGCCTTTTGAGACGTTTTTTCGTTTTCACCCAAATGGCTATAATTTCCAAATTAAGAATGATAGCGCGTCCCGGTTGATATCATGGTGTAAGGCACGTCGTCCTCAACACGTACATGTAATTGGTTCATCTGTGCCATCCGTATTTTTCGAGTAAATGGCAATTTCATGTTTAGAGGTGAAAAAGGCGCGTATTAGGCCTTTTGAGACGTTTTTTCGTTTTCACCCAAATGGCTATAATTTCCAAATTAAGAATGATAGCGCGTCCCGGTTGATATCATGTGTGTAAGGCGTCGTCCTCAACACGTACATGTAATTGGTTCATCTGTGCCATCCGTATTTTTTGAGTAAATGGCAATTTCATGTTTAGAGGTGAAAAAGGCGCGTATTAGGCCTTTTGAGACGTTTTTTTCGTTTTTCACCCAAATGGCTATAATTTCCAAATTAAGAATGATACCGCGTCCCGGTTGATATCATGGTGTAAGCACGTCGTCCTCAACACGTACATGTAATTGGTTCATCTGTGCCATCCGTATTTTTCGAGTAAATGGCAATTTCATGTTTAGAGGTGAAAAAGGCGCGTATTAGGCCTTTTGAGACGTTTTTTTCGTTTTCACCAAAATGGCTATAATTTCCAATTTAAGAATGATACCGCGTATCG
Organism: Mesocentrotus franciscanus; assembly: GCA_037976565.1. Classification (NCBI taxonomy): domain Eukaryota; kingdom Metazoa; phylum Echinodermata; class Echinoidea; order Camarodonta; family Strongylocentrotidae; genus Mesocentrotus; species Mesocentrotus franciscanus. Next base: position 40,994,191 of record CP137670.1, read on the forward strand.
GTTGATATCATGGTGTAAGGCACGTCGTCCTCAACACGTACATGTAATTGGTTCATCTGTGCCATCCTTAGTTTTCGAGTAAATGGCAATTTCATGTTTAGAGGTGAGAAAGGCGCGTATTAGGCCTTTTGAGACGTTTTTCGTTTTTCACCCAAATGGCTATAATTTCCAAATTAAGAATGAGAGCGCGTCCCGGTTGATATCATGGTGTAAGGCACGTCGTCCTCAACACGTACATGTAATTGGTTCATCTGTGCCATCCGTATTTTCGAGTAAATGGCAATTTCATGTTTAGAGGTGAAAAGGCGCGTATTAGGCCTTTTGAGACGTTTTTTCGTTTTTCACCCAAATGGCTATAATTTCCAAATTAAGATGATACCGCGTCCCGGTTGATATCATGGTGTAAGGCACGTCGTCCTCAACACGTACATGTAATTGGTTCATCTGTGCCATCCGTATTTTTGAGTAAATGGCAATTTCATGTTTAGAGGTGAAATAGGCGCGTATTAGTTTTGAGACGTTTTTTCGTTTTCACCCAAATGGCTATAATTTCCAAATTAAGAATGATACCGCGTCCCGGTTGATATCATGGTGTAAGGCACGTCGTCCTCAACACGTACATGTAATTGGTTCATCTGTGCCATCCGTATTTTCGAGTAAATGGCAATTTCATGTTTAGAGGTGAAAAAGGCGCGTATTAGGCCTTTTGAGACGTTTTTTCGTTTTCACCCAAATGGCTATAATTTCCAAATTAAGAATGATACGCGTCCGGTTGATATCATGGTGTAAGGCACGTCGTCCTCAACACGTACATGTAATTGGTTCATCTGTGCCATCCGTATTTTTCGAGTAAATGGCAATTTCATGTTTAGAGGTGAGAAAGGCGCGTATTAGGCCTTTTGAGACGTTTTTTTCGTTTTTCACCCAAATGGCTATAATTTCCAAATTAAGAATGATAGCGCGTCCCGGTTGATATCATGGTGTAAGAGCACGTCGTCCTCAACACGTACATGCTTGGTTCATCTGTGCCATCCGTATTTTTGAGTAAATGGCAATTTCATGTTTAGAGGTGAAAAAATATTCCTTTTGAGACGTTTTTTCGTTTTCACCCAAATGGCTATAATTTCAAATTAAGAATGATAGCGCGTCCCGGTTGATATCATGGTGTAAGGCACGTCGTCCTCAACACGTACATGTAATTGGTTCATCTGTGCCATCCGTATTTTTCGAGTAAATGGCAATTTCATGTTTAGAGGTGAAAAGGCGCGTATTAGGCCTTTTGAGACGTTTTTTCGTTTTTCACAAATGGCTATAATTTCCAAATTAAGAATGATACGCGTCGGTTGATATCATGGTGTAAGGCACGTCGTCCCAACACGTACATGTAATTGGTTCATCTGTGCCATCCGTATTTTTCGAGTAAATGGCAATTTCATGTTTAGAGGTGAAATAGGCGCGTATTAGGCCTTTTGAGACGTTTTTTTCGTTTTTCACCCAAATGGCTATAATTTCCAAATTAAGAATGATACCGCGTCCCGGTTGATATCATGGTGTAAGGCACGTCGTCCTCAACACGTACATGTAATTGGTTCATCTGTGCCATCCGTATTTTCGAGTAAATGGCAATTTCATGTTTAGAGGTGAAAAGGCGCGTATTAGGCCTTTTGAGACGTTTTTTCGTTTTTTTCACCCAAATGGCTATAATTTCCAAATTAAGAATGATAGCGCGTCCCGGTTGATATCATGGTGTAAGGCACGTCGTCCTCAACACGTACATGTAATTGGTTCATCTGTGCCATCCGTATTTTCGAGTAAATGGCAATTTCATGTTTAGAGGTGAAAAGGCGCGTATTAGGCCTTTTGAGACGTTTTTTCGTTTTTCACCCAAATGGCTATAATTTCCAAATTAAGAATGATACGCGTCCCGGTTGATATCATGGTGTAAGGCACGTCGTCCTCAACACGTACATGTAATTGGTTCATCTGTGCATCCGTATTTTTCTAAATGGCAATTTCATGTTTAGAGGTGAAAAAGGCGCGTATTAGGCCTTTTGAGACGTTTTTTCGTTTTCACCCAAATGGCTATAATTTCCAAATTAAGAATGATAGCGCGTCCCGGTTGATATCATGGTGTAAGGCACGTCGTCCTCAACACGTACATGTAATTGGTTCATCTGTGCCATCCGTATTTTTCGAGTAAATGGCAATTTCATGTTTAGAGGTGAAAAAGGCGCGTATTAGGCCTTTTGAGACGTTTTTTCGTTTTCACCCAAATGGCTATAATTTCCAAATTAAGAATGATACGCGTCCCGGTTGATATCATGGTGTAAGGCACGTCGTCCTCAACACGTACATGTAATTGGTTCATCTGTGCCATCCGTATTTTCGAGTAAATGGCAATTTCATGTTTAGAGGTGAAAGGCGCGTATTAGGCCTTTTGAGACGTTTTTTCGTTTTCACCCAAATGGCTATAATTTCCAAATTAAGAATGATACCGGCTATCGATGCGCGTCGTTGATATCATGGTGTTAGGCACGTCGTCCTCAACACGTACATGTAATTGGTTCATCTGTGCCATCCGTAGTTTCGAGTAAATGGCAATTTCATGTTTAGAGGTGAAAGGCGCGTATTAGGCCTTTTGAGACGTTTTCGTTTTTCACCCAAATGGCTATAATTTCCAAATTATTCACCAAAATGGCTATAATTTCCAATTTAAGAATGATACCGCGTATCGGTTGATATCATGGTGTAAGGCACGTCGTCCTCAACACGTACATGTAATTGGTTCATCTGTGCCATCCGTATTTTTCGAGTAAATGGCAATTTCATGTTTAGAGGTGAAAAGGCGCGTATTAGGCCTTTTGAGACGTTTTTTCGTTTTCACCCAAATGGCTATAATTTCCAAATTAAGAATGATAGCGCGTCCCGGTTGATATCATGGTGTAAGGCACGTCGTCCTCAACACGTACATGTAATTGGTTCATCTGTGCCATCCGTATTTTTCGAGTAAATGGCAATTTCATGTTTAGAGGTGAAAAAGGCGCGTATTAGGCCTTTTGAGACGTTTTTTCGTTTTCACCCAAATGGCTATAATTTCCAAATTAAGAATGATAGCGCATCACCGTTGATATCATGGTGTAAGGCACGTCGTCCTCAACACGTACATGTAATTGGTTCATCTGTGCCATCCGTATTTTCGAGTAAATGGCAATTTCATGTTTAGAGGAAAAAGGCGCGTATTAGGCCTTTTGAGACGTTTTTTCGTTTTCACCCAAATGGCTATAATTTCCAAATTAAGAATGATAGCGCGTCCCGGTTGATATCATGGTGTAAGGCACGTCGTCCTCAACACGTACATGTAATTGGTTCATCTGTCATCCGTATTTTCGAGTAAATGGCAATTTCATGTTTAGAGTGAAAAAGGCGTATTAGGCCTTTTGAGACGTTTTTTCGTTTTTCACCCAAATGGCTATAATTTCCAAATTAAGAATGATAGCGCGTCCCGGTTGATATCATGGTGTAAGGCACGTCGTCCTCAACACGTACATGTAATTGGTTCATCTGTGCCATCCGTATTTTTCGAGTAAATGGCAATTTCATGTTTAGAGATGAAAAAGGCGCGTATTAGGCCTTTTGAGACGTTTTTTTTTTTCACCCAAATGGCTATAATTTCCAAATTAAGAATGATAGCGCGTCCCGGTTGATATCATGGTGTAAGGCACGTCGTCCTCAACACGTACATGTAATGGTTCATCTGTGCCATCCGTAGTTTTCGAGTAAATGGCAATTTCATGTTTAGAGGTGAAAAGGCGCGTATTAGGCCTTTTGAGACGTTTTTTCGTTTTCACCCAAATGGCTATAATTTCCAAATTAAGAATGATAGCGCGTCCCGGTTGATATCATGGTGTAACGCACGTCGTCCTCAACACGTACATGTAATTGGTTCATCTGTGCCATCCGTATTTTCGAGTAAATGGCAATTTCATGTTTAGAGGAAAAAGGCGCGTATTAGGCCTTTTGAGACGTTTTTTCGTTTTCACCCAAATGGCTATAATTTCCAAATTAAGAATGATAGCGCGTCCCGGTTGATATCATGGTGTAAGGCACGTCGTCCTCAACACGTACATGTAATTGGTTCATCTGTGCCATCCGTAGTTTTTGAGTAAATTGCAATTTCATGTTTAGAGGTGAAAAAGGCGCGTATTAGGCCTTTTGAGACGTTTTTTTCGTTTTTCACCCAAATGGCTATAATTTCCAAATTAAGAATGATAGCGCGTCCCGGTTGATATCATGGTGTAAGGCACGTCGTCCTCAACACGTACATGTAATTGGTTCATCTGTGCCATCCGTATTTTCGAGTAAATGGCAATTTCATGTTTAGAGGTGAAAAGGCGCGTATTAGGCCTTTTGAGACGTTTTTTCGTTTTTCACCCAAATGGCTATAATTTCCAAATTAAGAATGATAGCGCGTCCCGGTTGATATCATGGTGTAAGGCACGTCGTCCTCAACACGTACATGTAATTGGTTCATCTGTGCCATCCGTATTTTCGAGTAAATGGCAATTTCATGTTTAGAGGTGAAAAGGCGCGTATTAGGCCTTTTGAGACGTTTTTTCGTTTTTCACCCAAATGGCTATAATTTCCAAATTAAGAATGATAGCGCGTCCCGGTTGATATCATGGTGTAAGGCACGTCGTCCTCAACACGTACATGTAATTGGTTCATCTGTGCCATCCGTATTTTCGAGTAAATGGCAATTTCATGTTTAGAGGTGAAAAGGCGCGTATTAGGCCTTTTGAGACGTTTTTTCGTTTTCACCCAAATGGCTATAATTTCCAAATTAAGAATGATAGCGCGTCCCGGTTGATATCATGGTGTAAGGCACGTCGTCCTCAACACGTACATGTAATTGGTTCATCTGTGCCATCCGTATTTTTCGAGTAAATGGCAATTTCATGTTTAGAGGTGAAAAAGGCGCGTATTAGGCCTTTTGAGACGTTTTTTTCGTTTTTCACCCAAATGGCTATAATTTCCAAATTAAGAATGATAGCGCGTCCCGGTTGATATCATGGTGTAAGGCACGTCGTCCTCAACACGTACATGTAATTGGTTCATCTGTGCCATCCGTATTTTTCGAGTAAATGGCAATTTCATGTTTAGAGGTGAAAAAGGCGCGTATTAGGCCTTTTGAGACGTTTTTTTCGTTTTTCACCCAAATGGCTATAATTTCCAAATTAAGAATGATAGCGCGTCCCGGTTGATATCATGGTGTAAGGCACGTCGTCCTCAACACGTACATGTAATTGGTTCATCTGTGCCATCCGTATTTTTCGAGTAAATGGCAATTTCATGTTTAGAGGTGAAAAGGCGCGTATTAGGCCTTTTGAGACGTTTTTTCGTTTTTCACCCAAATGGCTATAATTTCCAAATTAAGAATGATAGCGCGTCCCGGTTGATATCATGGTGTAAGGCACGTCGTCCTCAACACGTACATGTAATTGGTTCATCTGTGCCATCCGTATTTTTCGAGTAAATGGCAATTTCATGTTTAGAGGTGAAAAAGGCGCGTATTAGGCCTTTTGAGACGTTTTTTTCGTTTTTCACCCAAATGGCTATAATTTCCAAATTAAGAATGATAGCGCGTCCCGGTTGATATCATGGTGTAAGGCACGTCGTCCTCAACACGTACATGTAATTGGTTCATCTGTGCCATCCGTATTTTTCGAGTAAATGGCAATTTCATGTTTAGAGGTGAAAAGGCGCGTATTAGGCCTTTTGAGACGTTTTTTCGTTTTTCACCCAAATGGCTATAATTTCCAAATTAAGAATGATAGCGCGTCCCGGTTGATATCATGGTGTAAGGCACGTCGTCCTCAACACGTACATGTAATTGGTTCATCTGTGCCATCCGTAGTTTTCGAGTAAATGGCAATTTCATGTTTAGAGGTGAAAAAGGCGCGTATTAGGCCTTTTGAGACGTTTTTTTCGTTTTTCACCCAAATGGCTATAATTTCCAAATTAAGAATGATAGCGCGTCCCGGTTGATATCATGGTGTAAGGCACGTCGTCCTCAACACGTACATGTAATTGGTTCATCTGTGCCATCCGTATTTTTCGAGTAAATGGCAATTTCATGTTTAGAGGTGAAAAGGCGCGTATTAGGCCTTTTGAGACGTTTTTTCGTTTTTCACCCAAATGGCTATAATTTCCAAATTAAGAATGATAGCGCGTCCCGGTTGATATCATGGTGTAAGGCACGTCGTCCTCAACACGTACATGTAATTGGTTCATCTGTGCCATCCGTATTTTTCGAGTAAATGGCAATTTCATGTTTAGAGGTGAAAAAGGCGCGTATTAGGCCTTTTGAGACGTTTTTTTCGTTTTTCACCCAAATGGCTATAATTTCCAAATTAAGAATGATAGCGCGTCCCGGTTGATATCATGGTGTAAGGCACGTCGTCCTCAACACGTACATGTAATTGGTTCATCTGTGCCATCCGTATTTTTCGAGTAAATGGCAATTTCATGTTTAGAGGTGAAAAGGCGCGTATTAGGCCTTTTGAGACGTTTTTTCGTTTTTCACCCAAATGGCTATAATTTCCAAATTAAGAATGATAGCGCGTCCCGGTTGATATCATGGTGTAAGGCACGTCGTCCTCAACACGTACATGTAATTGGTTCATCTGTGCCATCCGTATTTTTCGAGTAAATGGCAATTTCATGTTTAGAGGTGAAAAGGCGCGTATTAGGCCTTTTGAGACGTTTTTTCGTTTTTCACCCAAATGGCTATAATTTCCAAATTAAGAATGATAGCGCGTCCCGGTTGATATCATGGTGTAAGGCACGTCGTCCTCAACACGTACATGTAATTGGTTCATCTGTGCCATCCGTATTTTTCGAGTAAATGGCAATTTCATGTTTAGAGGTGAAAAAGGCGCGTATTAGGCCTTTTGAGACGTTTTTTCGTTTTTCACCCAAATGGCTATAATTTCCAAATTAAGAATGATAGCGCGTCCCGGTTGATATCATGGTGTAAGGCACGTCGTCCTCAACACGTACATGTAATTGGTTCATCTGTGCCATCCGTATTTTTCGAGTAAATGGCAATTTCATGTTTAGAGGTGAAAAAGGCGCGTATTAGGCCTTTTGAGACGTTTTTTCGTTTTTCACCCAAATGGCTATAATTTCCAAATTAAGAATGATAGCGCGTCCCGGTTGATATCATGGTGTAAGGCACGTCGTCCTCAACACGTACATGTAATTGGTTCATCTGTGCCATCCGTATTTTTCGAGTAAATGGCAATTTCATGTTTAGAGGTGAAAAAGGCGCGTATTAGGCCTTTTGAGACGTTTTTTCGTTTTTCACCCAAATGGCTATAATTTCCAAATTAAGAATGATAGCGCGTCCCGGTTGATATCATGGTGTAAGGCACGTCGTCCTCAACACGTACATGTAATTGGTTCATCTGTGCCATCCGTATTTTTCGAGTAAATGGCAATTTCATGTTTAGAGGTGAAAAAGGCGCGTATTAGGCCTTTTGAGACGTTTTTTTCGTTTTTCACCCAAATGGCTATAATTTCCAAATTAAGAATGATAGCGCGTCCCGGTTGATATCATGGTGTAAGGCACGTCGTCCTCAACACGTACATGTAATTGGTTCATCTGTGCCATCCGTAGTTTTCGAGTAAATGGCAATTTCATGTTTAGAGGTGAAAAAGGCGCGTATTAGGCCTTTTGAGACGTTTTTTCGTTTTTCACCCAAATGGCTATAATTTCCAAATTAAGAATGATAGCGCGTCCCGGTTGATATCATGGTGTAAGGCACGTCGTCCTCAACACGTACATGTAATTGGTTCATCTGTGCCATCCGTATTTTTCGAGTAAATGGCAATTTCATGTTTAGAGGTGAAAAGGCGCGTATTAGGCCTTTTGAGACGTTTTTTCGTTTTTCACCCAAATGGCTATAATTTCCAAATTAAGAATGATAGCGCGTCCCGGTTGATATCATGGTGTAAGGCACGTCGTCCTCAACACGTACATGTAATTGGTTCATCTGTGCCATCCGTATTTTTCGAGTAAATGGCAATTTCATGTTTAGAGGTGAAAAGGCGCGTATTAGGCCTTTTGAGACGTTTTTTCGTTTTTCACCCAAATGGCTATAATTTCCAAATTAAGAATGATAGCGCGTCCCGGTTGATATCATGGTGTAAGGCACGTCGTCCTCAACACGTACATGTAATTGGTTCATCTGTGCCATCCGTATTTTTCGAGTAAATGGCAATTTCATGTTTAGAGGTGAAAAAGGCGCGTATTAGGCCTTTTGAGACGTTTTTTCGTTTTTCACCCAAATGGCTATAATTTCCAAATTAAGAATGATAGCGCGTCCCGGTTGATATCATGGTGTAAGGCACGTCGTCCTCAACACGTACATGTAATTGGTTCATCTGTGCCATCCGTATTTTTCGAGTAAATGGCAATTTCATGTTTAGAGGTGAAAAAGGCGCGTATTAGGCCTTTTGAGACGTTTTTTCGTTTTTCACCCAAATGGCTATAATTTCCAAATTAAGAATGATAGCGCGTCCCGGTTGATATCATGGTGTAAGGCACGTCGTCCTCAACACGTACATGTAATTGGTTCATCTGTGCCATCCGTATTTTTCGAGTAAATGGCAATTTCATGTTTAGAGGTGAAAAAGGCGCGTATTAGGCCTTTTGAGACGTTTTTTTCGTTTTTCACCCAAATGGCTATAATTTCCAAATTAAGAATGATAGCGCGTCCCGGTTGATATCATGGTGTAAGGCACGTCGTCCTCAACACGTACATGTAATTGGTTCATCTGTGCCATCCGTATTTTTCGAGTAAATGGCAATTTCATGTTTAGAGGTGAAAAAGGCGCGTATTAGGCCTTTTGAGACGTTTTTTTCGTTTTCACCCAAATGGCTATAATTTCCAAATTAAGAATGATAGCGCGTCCCGGTTGATATCATGGTGTAAGGCACGTCGTCCTCAACACGTACATGTAATTGGTTCATCTGTGCCATCCGTATTTTTCGAGTAAATGGCAATTTCATGTTTAGAGGTGAAAAAGGCGCGTATTAGGCCTTTTGAGACGTTTTTTTCGTTTTTCACCCAAATGGCTATAATTTCCAAATTAAGAATGATAGCGCGTCCCGGTTGATATCATGGTGTAAGGCACGTCGTCCTCAACACGTACATGTAATTGGTTCATCTGTGCCATCCGTATTTTTCGAGTAAATGGCAATTTCATGTTTAGAGGTGAAAAGGCGCGTATTAGGCCTTTTGAGACGTTTTTTCGTTTTTCACCCAAATGGCTATAATTTCCAAATTAAGAATGATAGCGCGTCCCGGTTGATATCATGGTGTAAGGCACGTCGTCCTCAACACGTACATGTAATTGGTTCATCTGTGCCATCCGTATTTTTCGAGTAAATGGCAATTTCATGTTTAGAGGTGAAAAAGGCGCGTATTAGGCCTTTTGAGACGTTTTTTTCGTTTTTCACCCAAATGGCTATAATTTCCAAATTAAGAATGATAGCGCGTCCCGGTTGATATCATGGTGTAAGGCACGTCGTCCTCAACACGTACATGTAATTGGTTCATCTGTGCCATCCGTATTTTTCGAGTAAATGGCAATTTCATGTTTAGAGGTGAAAAGGCGCGTATTAGGCCTTTTGAGACGTTTTTTCGTTTTTCACCCAAATGGCTATAATTTCCAAATTAAGAATGATAGCGCGTCCCGGTTGATATCATGGTGTAAGGCACGTCGTCCTCAACACGTACATGTAATTGGTTCATCTGTGCCATCCGTATTTTTCGAGTAAATGGCAATTTCATGTTTAGAGGTGAAAAAGGCGCGTATTAGGCCTTTTGAGACGTTTTTTCGTTTTCACCCAAATGGCTATAATTTCCAAATTAAGAATGATAGCGCGTCCCGGTTGATATCATGGTGTAAGGCACGTCGTCCTCAACACGTACATGTAATTGGTTCATCTGTGCCATCCGTATTTTTCGAGTAAATGGCAATTTCATGTTTAGAGGTGAAAAAGGCGCGTATTAGGCCTTTTGAGACGTTTTTTCGTTTTTCACCCAAATGGCTATAATTTCCAAATTAAGAATGATAGCGCGTCCCGGTTGATATCATGGTGTAAGGCACGTCGTCCTCAACACGTACATGTAATTGGTTCATCTGTGCCATCCGTATTTTTCGAGTAAATGGCAATTTCATGTTTAGAGGTGAAAAAGGCGCGTATTAGGCCTTTTGAGACGTTTTTTCGTTTTTCACCCAAATGGCTATAATTTCCAAATTAAGAATGATAGCGCGTCCCGGTTGATATCATGGTGTAAGGCACGTCGTCCTCAACACGTACATGTAATTGGTTCATCTGTGCCATCCGTATTTTTCGAGTAAATGGCAATTTCATGTTTAGAGGTGAAAAGGCGCGTATTAGGCCTTTTGAGACGTTTTTTCGTTTTTCACCCAAATGGCTATAATTTCCAAATTAAGAATGATAGCGCGTCCCGGTTGATATCATGGTGTAAGGCACGTCGTCCTCAACACGTACATGTAATTGGTTCATCTGTGCCATCCGTATTTTTCGAGTAAATGGCAATTTCATGTTTAGAGGTGAAAAAGGCGCGTATTAGGCCTTTTGAGACGTTTTTTTCGTTTTTCACCCAAATGGCTATAATTTCCAAATTAAGAATGATAGCGCGTCCCGGTTGATATCATGGTGTAAGGCACGTCGTCCTCAACACGTACATGTAATTGGTTCATCTGTGCCATCCGTATTTTTCGAGTAAATGGCAATTTCATGTTTAGAGGTGAAAAGGCGCGTATTAGGCCTTTTGAGACGTTTTTTCGTTTTTCACCCAAATGGCTATAATTTCCAAATTAAGAATGATAGCGCGTCCCGGTTGATATCATGGTGTAAGGCACGTCGTCCTCAACACGTACATGTAATTGGTTCATCTGTGCCATCCGTATTTTTCGAGTAAATGGCAATTTCATGTTTAGAGGTGAAAAAGGCGCGTATTAGGCCTTTTGAGACGTTTTTTCGTTTTCACCCAAATGGCTATAATTTCCAAATTAAGAATGATAGCGCGTCCCGGTTGATATCATGGTGTAAGGCACGTCGTCCTCAACACGTACATGTAATTGGTTCATCTGTGCCATCCGTATTTTTCGAGTAAATGGCAATTTCATGTTTAGAGGTGAAAAAGGCGCGTATTAGGCCTTTTGAGACGTTTTTTCGTTTTTCACCCAAATGGCTATAATTTCCAAATTAAGAATGATAGCGCGTCCCGGTTGATATCATGGTGTAAGGCACGTCGTCCTCAACACGTACATGTAATTGGTTCATCTGTGCCATCCGTATTTTTCGAGTAAATGGCAATTTCATGTTTAGAGGTGAAAAAGGCGCGTATTAGGCCTTTTGAGACGTTTTTTTCGTTTTTCACCCAAATGGCTATAATTTCCAAATTAAGAATGATAGCGCGTCCCGGTTGATATCATGGTGTAAGGCACGTCGTCCTCAACACGTACATGTAATTGGTTCATCTGTGCCATCCGTATTTTTCGAGTAAATGGCAATTTCATGTTTAGAGGTGAAAAAGGCGCGTATTAGGCCTTTTGAGACGTTTTTTTCGTTTTTCACCCAAATGGCTATAATTTCCAAATTAAGAATGATAGCGCGTCCCGGTTGATATCATGGTGTAAGGCACGTCGTCCTCAACACGTACATGTAATTGGTTCATCTGTGCCATCCGTATTTTTCGAGTAAATGGCAATTTCATGTTTAGAGGTGAAAAAGGCGCGTATTAGGCCTTTTGAGACGTTTTTTTCGTTTTCACCCAAATGGCTATAATTTCCAAATTAAGAATGATAGCGCGTCCCGGTTGATATCATGGTGTAAGGCACGTCGTCCTCAACACGTACATGTAATTGGTTCATCTGTGCCATCCGTATTTTTCGAGTAAATGGCAATTTCATGTTTAGAGGTGAAAAAGGCGCGTATTAGGCCTTTTGAGACGTTTTTTTCGTTTTTCACCCAAATGGCTATAATTTCCAAATTAAGAATGATAGCGCGTCCCGGTTGATATCATGGTGTAAGGCACGTCGTCCTCAACACGTACATGTAATTGGTTCATCTGTGCCATCCGTATTTTTCGAGTAAATGGCAATTTCATGTTTAGAGGTGAAAAAGGCGCGTATTAGGCCTTTTGAGACGTTTTTTCGTTTTTCACCCAAATGGCTATAATTTCCAAATTAAGAATGATAGCGCGTCCCGGTTGATATCATGGTGTAAGGCACGTCGTCCTCAACACGTACATGTAATTGGTTCATCTGTGCCATCCGTATTTTTCGAGTAAATGGCAATTTCATGTTTAGAGGTGAAAAAGGCGCGTATTAGGCCTTTTGAGACGTTTTTTTCGTTTTTCACCCAAATGGCTATAATTTCCAAATTAAGAATGATAGCGCGTCCCGGTTGATATCATGGTGTAAGGCACGTCGTCCTCAACACGTACATGTAATTGGTTCATCTGTGCCATCCGTATTTTTCGAGTAAATGGCAATTTCATGTTTAGAGGTGAAAAAGGCGCGTATTAGGCCTTTTGAGACGTTTTTTTCGTTTTTCACCCAAATGGCTATAATTTCCAAATTAAGAATGATAGCGCGTCCCGGTTGATATCATGGTGTAAGGCACGTCGTCCTCAACACGTACATGTAATTGGTTCATCTGTGCCATCCGTATTTTTCGAGTAAATGGCAATTTCATGTTTAGAGGTGAAAAAGGCGCGTATTAGGCCTTTTGAGACGTTTTTTTCGTTTTTCACCCAAATGGCTATAATTTCCAAATTAAGAATGATAGCGCGTCCCGGTTGATATCATGGTGTAAGGCACGTCGTCCTCAACACGTACATGTAATTGGTTCATCTGTGCCATCCGTATTTTTCGAGTAAATGGCAATTTCATGTTTAGAGGTGAAAAGGCGCGTATTAGGCCTTTTGAGACGTTTATTTCGTTTTTCACCCAAATGGCTATAATTTCCAAATTAAGAATGATAGCGCGTCCCGGTTGATATCATGGTGTAAGGCACGTCGTCCTCAACACGTACATGTAATTGGTTCATCTGTGCCATCCGTATTTTTCGAGTAAATGGCAATTTCATGTTTAGAGGTGAAAAAGGCGCGTATTAGGCCTTTTGAGACGTTTTTTCGTTTTCACCCAAATGGCTATAATTTCCAAATTAAGAATGATAGCGCGTCCCGGTTGATATCATGGTGTAAGGCACGTCGTCCTCAACACGTACATGTAATTGGTTCATCTGTGCCATCCGTATTTTTCGAGTAAATGGCAATTTCATGTTTAGAGGTGAAAAGGCGCGTATTAGGCCTTTTGAGACGTTTTTTCGTTTTTCACCCAAATGGCTATAATTTCCAAATTAAGAATGATAGCGCGTCCCGGTTGATATCATGGTGTAAGGCACGTCGTCCTCAACACGTACATGTAATTGGTTCATCTGTGCCATCCGTATTTTTCGAGTAAATGGCAATTTCATGTTTAGAGGTGAAAAAGGCGCGTATTAGGCCTTTTGAGACGTTTTTTTCGTTTTTCACCCAAATGGCTATAATTTCCAAATTAAGAATGATAGCGCGTCCCGGTTGATATCATGGTGTAAGGCACGTCGTCCTCAACACGTACATGTAATTGGTTCATCTGTGCCATCCGTATTTTTCGAGTAAATGGCAATTTCATGTTTAGAGGTGAAAAGGCGCGTATTAGGCCTTTTGAGACGTTTTTTCGTTTTCACCCAAATGGCTATAATTTCCAAATTAAGAATGATAGCGCGTCCCGGTTGATATCATGGTGTAAGGCACGTCGTCCTCAACACGTACATGTAATTGGTTCATCTGTGCCATCCGTATTTTTCGAGTAAATGGCAATTTCATGTTTAGAGGTGAAAAAGGCGCGTATTAGGCCTTTTGAGACGTTTTTTTCGTTTTTCACCCAAATGGCTATAATTTCCAAATTAAGAATGATAGCGCGTCCCGGTTGATATCATGGTGTAAGGCACGTCGTCCTCAACACGTACATGTAATTGGTTCATCTGTGCCATCCGTATTTTTCGAGTAAATGGCAATTTCATGTTTAGAGGTGAAAAAGGCGCGTATTAGGCCTTTTGAGACGTTTTTTCGTTTTCACCCAAATGGCTATAATTTCCAAATTAAGAATGATAGCGCGTCCCGGTTGATATCATGGTGTAAGGCACGTCGTCCTCAACACGTACATGTAATTGGTTCATCTGTGCCATCCGTATTTTTCGAGTAAATGGCAATTTCATGTTTAGAGGTGAAAAGGCGCGTATTAGGCCTTTTGAGACGTTTTTTCGTTTTTCACCCAAATGGCTATAATTTCCAAATTAAGAATGATAGCGCGTCCCGGTTGATATCATGGTGTAAGGCACGTCGTCCTCAACACGTACATGTAATTGGTTCATCTGTGCCATCCGTATTTTTCGAGTAAATGGCAATTTCATGTTTAGAGGTGAAAAAGGCGCGTATTAGGCCTTTTGAGACGTTTTTTTCGTTTTTCACCCAAATGGCTATAATTTCCAAATTAAGAATGATAGCGCGTCCCGGTTGATATCATGGTGTAAGGCACGTCGTCCTCAACACGTACATGTAATTGGTTCATCTGTGCCATCCGTATTTTTCGAGTAAATGGCAATTTCATGTTTAGAGGTGAAAAGGCGCGTATTAGGCCTTTTGAGACGTTTTTTCGTTTTTCACCCAAATGGCTATAATTTCCAAATTAAGAATGATAGCGCGTCCCGGTTGATATCATGGTGTAAGGCACGTCGTCCTCAACACGTACATGTAATTGGTTCATCTGTGCCATCCGTATTTTTCGAGTAAATGGCAATTTCATGTTTAGAGGTGAAAAAGGCGCGTATTAGGCCTTTTGAGACGTTTTTTCGTTTTCACCCAAATGGCTATAATTTCCAAATTAAGAATGATAGCGCGTCCCGGTTGATATCATGGTGTAAGGCACGTCGTCCTCAACACGTACATGTAATTGGTTCATCTGTGCCATCCGTATTTTTCGAGTAAATGGCAATTTCATGTTTAGAGGTGAAAAGGCGCGTATTAGGCCTTTTGAGACGTTTTTTCGTTTTCACCCAAATGGCTATAATTTCCAAATTAAGAATGATAGCGCGTCCCGGTTGATATCATGGTGTAAGGCACGTCGTCCTCAACACGTACATGTAATTGGTTCATCTGTGCCATCCGTATTTTTCGAGTAAATGGCAATTTCATGTTTAGAGGTGAAAAGGCGCGTATTAGGCCTTTTGAGACGTTTTTTCGTTTTTCACCCAAATGGCTATAATTTCCAAATTAAGAATGATAGCGCGTCCCGGTTGATATCATGGTGTAAGGCACGTCGTCCTCAACACGTACATGTAATTGGTTCATCTGTGCCATCCGTATTTTTCGAGTAAATGGCAATTTCATGTTTAGAGGTGAAAAAGGCGCGTATTAGGCCTTTTGAGACGTTTTTTTCGTTTTTCACCCAAATGGCTATAATTTCCAAATTAAGAATGATAGCGCGTCCCGGTTGATATCATGGTGTAAGGCACGTCGTCCTCAACACGTACATGTAATTGGTTCATCTGTGCCATCCGTATTTTTCGAGTAAATGGCAATTTCATGTTTAGAGGTGAAAAAGGCGCGTATTAGGCCTTTTGAGACGTTTTTTCGTTTTCACCCAAATGGCTATAATTTCCAAATTAAGAATGATAGCGCGTCCCGGTTGATATCATGGTGTAAGGCACGTCGTCCTCAACACGTACATGTAATTGGTTCATCTGTGCCATCCGTATTTTTCGAGTAAATGGCAATTTCATGTTTAGAGGTGAAAAAGGCGCGTATTAGGCCTTTTGAGACGTTTTTTTCGTTTTTCACCCAAATGGCTATAATTTCCAAATTAAGAATGATAGCGCGTCCCGGTTGATATCATGGTGTAAGGCACGTCGTCCTCAACACGTACATGTAATTGGTTCATCTGTGCCATCCGTATTTTTCGAGTAAATGGCAATTTCATGTTTAGAGGTGAAAAGGCGCGTATTAGGCCTTTTGAGACGTTTTTTCGTTTTTCACCCAAATGGCTATAATTTCCAAATTAAGAATGATAGCGCGTCCCGGTTGATATCATGGTGTAAGGCACGTCGTCCTCAACACGTACATGTAATTGGTTCATCTGTGCCATCCGTATTTTTCGAGTAAATGGCAATTTCATGTTTAGAGGTGAAAAAGGCGCGTATTAGGCCTTTTGAGACGTTTTTTTCGTTTTTCACCCAAATGGCTATAATTTCCAAATTAAGAATGATAGCGCGTCCCGGTTGATATCATGGTGTAAGGCACGTCGTCCTCAACACGTACATGTAATTGGTTCATCTGTGCCATCCGTATTTTCGAGTAAATGGCAATTTCATGTTTAGAGGTGAAAAAGGCGCGTATTAGGCCTTTTGAGACGTTTTTTCGTTTTTCACCCAAATGGCTATAATTTCCAAATTAAGAATGATAGCGCGTCCCGGTTGATATCATGGTGTAAGGCACGTCGTCCTCAACACGTACATGTAATTGGTTCATCTGTGCCATCCGTATTTTTCGAGTAAATGGCAATTTCATGTTTAGAGGTGAAAAGGCGCGTATTAGGCCTTTTGAGACGTTTTTTCGTTTTTCACCCAAATGGCTATAATTTCCAAATTAAGAATGATAGCGCGTCCCGGTTGATATCATGGTGTAAGGCACGTCGTCCTCAACACGTACATGTAATTGGTTCATCTGTGCCATCCGTATTTTTCGAGTAAATGGCAATTTCATGTTTAGAGGTGAAAAAGGCGCGTATTAGGCCTTTTGAGACGTTTTTTTCGTTTTTCACCCAAATGGCTATAATTTCCAAATTAAGAATGATAGCGCGTCCCGGTTGATATCATGGTGTAAGGCACGTCGTCCTCAACACGTACATGTAATTGGTTCATCTGTGCCATCCGTATTTTTCGAGTAAATGGCAATTTCATGTTTAGAGGTGAAAAAGGCGCGTATTAGGCCTTTTGAGACGTTTTTTCGTTTTCACCCAAATGGCTATAATTTCCAAATTAAGAATGATAGCGCGTCCCGGTTGATATCATGGTGTAAGGCACGTCGTCCTCAACACGTACATGTAATTGGTTCATCTGTGCCATCCGTATTTTTCGAGTAAATGGCAATTTCATGTTTAGAGGTGAAAAAGGCGCGTATTAGGCCTTTTGAGACGTTTTTTTCGTTTTTCACCCAAATGGCTATAATTTCCAAATTAAGAATGATAGCGCGTCCCGGTTGATATCATGGTGTAAGGCACGTCGTCCTCAACACGTACATGTAATTGGTTCATCTGTGCCATCCGTATTTTTCGAGTAAATGGCAATTTCATGTTTAGAGGTGAAAAAGGCGCGTATTAGGCCTTTTGAGACGTTTTTTTCGTTTTTCACCCAAATGGCTATAATTTCCAAATTAAGAATGATAGCGCGTCCCGGTTGATATCATGGTGTAAGGCACGTCGTCCTCAACACGTACATGTAATTGGTTCATCTGTGCCATCCGTATTTTTCGAGTAAATGGCAATTTCATGTTTAGAGGTGAAAAAGGCGCGTATTAGGCCTTTTGAGACGTTTTTTTCGTTTTTCACCCAAATGGCTATAATTTCCAAATTAAGAATGATAGCGCGTCCCGGTTGATATCATGGTGTAAGGCACGTCGTCCTCAACACGTACATGTAATTGGTTCATCTGTGCCATCCGTATTTTTCGAGTAAATGGCAATTTCATGTTTAGAGGTGAAAAAGGCGCGTATTAGGCCTTTTGAGACGTTTTTTTCGTTTTTCACCCAAATGGCTATAATTTCCAAATTAAGAATGATAGCGCGTCCCGGTTGATATCATGGTGTAAGGCACGTCGTCCTCAACACGTACATGTAATTGGTTCATCTGTGCCATCCGTATTTTTCGAGTAAATGGCAATTTCATGTTTAGAGGTGAAAAAGGCGCGTATTAGGCCTTTTGAGACGTTTTTTTGTTTTCACCCAAATGGCTATAATTTCCAAATTAAGAATGATAGCGCGTCCCGGTTGATATCATGGTGTAAGGCACGTCGTCCTCAACACGTACATGTAATTGGTTCATCTGTGCCATCCGTATTTTTCGAGTAAATGGCAATTTCATGTTTAGAGGTGAAAAAGGCGCGTATTAGGCCTTTTGAGACGTTTTTTTCGTTTTTCACCCAAATGGCTATAATTTCCAAATTAAGAATGATAGCGCGTCCCGGTTGATATCATGGTGTAAGGCACGTCGTCCTCAACACGTACATGTAATTGGTTCATCTGTGCCATCCGTATTTTTCGAGTAAATGGCAATTTCATGTTTAGAGGTGAAAAAGGCGCGTATTAGGCCTTTTGAGACGTTTTTTCGTTTTTCACCCAAATGGCTATAATTTCCAAATTAAGAATGATAGCGCGTCCCGGTTGATATCATGGTGTAAGGCACGTCGTCCTCAACACGTACATGTAATTGGTTCATCTGTGCCATCCGTATTTTTCGAGTAAATGGCAATTTCATGTTTAGAGGTGAAAAAGGCGCGTATTAGGCCTTTTGAGACGTTTTTTTCGTTTTTCACCCAAATGGCTATAATTTCCAAATTAAGAATGATAGCGCGTCCCGGTTGATATCATGGTGTAAGGCACGTCGTCCTCAACACGTACATGTAATTGGTTCATCTGTGCCATCCGTATTTTTCGAGTAAATGGCAATTTCATGTTTAGAGGTGAAAAAGGCGCGTATTAGGCCTTTTGAGACGTTTTTTTCGTTTTTCACCCAAATGGCTATAATTTCCAAATTAAGAATGATAGCGCGTCCCGGTTGATATCATGGTGTAAGGCACGTCGTCCTCAACACGTACATGTAATTGGTTCATCTGTGCCATCCGTATTTTTCGAGTAAATGGCAATTTCATGTTTAGAGGTGAAAAAGGCGCGTATTAGGCCTTTTGAGACGTTTTTTTCGTTTTTCACCCAAATGGCTATAATTTCCAAATTAAGAATGATAGCGCGTCCCGGTTGATATCATGGTGTAAGGCACGTCGTCCTCAACACGTACATGTAATTGGTTCATCTGTGCCATCCGTATTTTTCGAGTAAATGGCAATTTCATGTTTAGAGGTGAAAAAGGCGCGTATTAGGCCTTTTGAGACGTTTTTTCGTTTTCACCCAAATGGCTATAATTTCCAAATTAAGAATGATAGCGCGTCCCGGTTGATATCATGGTGTAAGGCACGTCGTCCTCAACACGTACATGTAATTGGTTCATCTGTGCCATCCGTATTTTTCGAGTAAATGGCAATTTCATGTTTAGAGGTGAAAAAGGCGCGTATTAGGCCTTTTGAGACGTTTTTTCGTTTTCACCCAAATGGCTATAATTTCCAAATTAAGAATGATAGCGCGTCCCGGTTGATATCATGGTGTAAGGCACGTCGTCCTCAACACGTACATGTAATTGGTTCATCTGTGCCATCCGTATTTTTCGAGTAAATGGCAATTTCATGTTTAGAGGTGAAAAAGGCGCGTATTAGGCCTTTTGAGACGTTTTTTCGTTTTCACCCAAATGGCTATAATTTCCAAATTAAGAATGATAGCGCGTCCCGGTTGATATCATGGTGTAAGGCACGTCGTCCTCAACACGTACATGTAATTGGTTCATCTGTGCCATCCGTATTTTTCGAGTAAATGGCAATTTCATGTTTAGAGGTGAAAAAGGCGCGTATTAGGCCTTTTGAGACGTTTTTTCGTTTTCACCCAAATGGCTATAATTTCCAAATTAAGAATGATAGCGCGTCCCGGTTGATATCATGGTGTAAGGCACGTCGTCCTCAACACGTACATGTAATTGGTTCATCTGTGCCATCCGTATTTTTCGAGTAAATGGCAATTTCATGTTTAGAGGTGAAAAAGGCGCGTATTAGGCCTTTTGAGACGTTTTTTTCGTTTTTCACCCAAATGGCTATAATTTCCAAATTAAGAATGATAGCGCGTCCCGGTTGATATCATGGTGTAAGGCACGTCGTCCTCAACACGTACATGTAATTGGTTCATCTGTGCCATCCGTATTTTTCGAGTAAATGGCAATTTCATGTTTAGAGGTGAAAAAGGCGCGTATTAGGCCTTTTGAGACGTTTTTTCGTTTTTCACCCAAATGGCTATAATTTCCAAATTAAGAATGATAGCGCGTCCCGGTTGATATCATGGTGTAAGGCACGTCGTCCTCAACACGTACATGTAATTGGTTCATCTGTGCCATCCGTATTTTTCGAGTAAATGGCAATTTCATGTTTAGAGGTGAAAAGGCGCGTATTAGGCCTTTTGAGACGTTTTTTCGTTTTCACCCAAATGGCTATAATTTCCAAATTAAGAATGATAGCGCGTCCCGGTTGATATCATGGTGTAAGGCACGTCGTCCTCAACACGTACATGTAATTGGTTCATCTGTGCCATCCGTATTTTTCGAGTAAATGGCAATTTCATGTTTAGAGGTGAAAAAGGCGCGTATTAGGCCTTTTGAGACGTTTTTTCGTTTTTCACCCAAATGGCTATAATTTCCAAATTAAGAATGATAGCGCGTCCCGGTTGATATCATGGTGTAAGGCACGTCGTCCTCAACACGTACATGTAATTGGTTCATCTGTGCCATCCGTATTTTTCGAGTAAATGGCAATTTCATGTTTAGAGGTGAAAAGGCGCGTATTAGGCCTTTTGAGACGTTTTTTCGTTTTTCACCCAAATGGCTATAATTTCCAAATTAAGAATGATAGCGCGTCCCGGTTGATATCATGGTGTAAGGCACGTCGTCCTCAACACGTACATGTAATTGGTTCATCTGTGCCATCCGTATTTTTCGAGTAAATGGCAATTTCATGTTTAGAGGTGAAAAAGGCGCGTATTAGGCCTTTTGAGACGTTTTTTCGTTTTCACCCAAATGGCTATAATTTCCAAATTAAGAATGATAGCGCGTCCCGGTTGATATCATGGTGTAAGGCACGTCGTCCTCAACACGTACATGTAATTGGTTCATCTGTGCCATCCGTATTTTTCGAGTAAATGGCAATTTCATGTTTAGAGGTGAAAAAGGCGCGTATTAGGCCTTTTGAGACGTTTTTTTTTTCACCCAAATGGCTATAATTTCCAAATTAAGAATGATAGCGCGTCCCGGTTGATATCATGGTGTAAGGCACGTCGTCCTCAACACGTACATGTAATTGGTTCATCTGTGCCATCCGTATTTTTCGAGTAAATGGCAATTTCATGTTTAGAGGTGAAAAAGGCGCGTATTAGGCCTTTTGAGACGTTTTTTCGTTTTCACCCAAATGGCTATAATTTCCAAATTAAGAATGATAGCGCGTCCCGGTTGATATCATGGTGTAAGGCACGTCGTCCTCAACACGTACATGTAATTGGTTCATCTGTGCCATCCGTATTTTTCGAGTAAATGGCAATTTCATGTTTAGAGGAAAAAGGCGCGTATTAGGCCTTTTGAGACGTTTTTTCGTTTTCACCCAAATGGCTATAATTTCCAAATTAAGAATGATAGCGCGTCCCGGTTGATATCATGGTGTAAGGCACGTCGTCCTCAACACGTACATGTAATTGGTTCATCTGTGCCATCCGTATTTTTCGAGTAAATGGCAATTTCATGTTTAGAGGTGAAAAGGCGCGTATTAGGCCTTTTGAGACGTTTTTTCGTTTTCACCCAAATGGCTATAATTTCCAAATTAAGAATGATAGCGCGTCCCGGTTGATATCATGGTGTAAGGCACGTCGTCCTCAACACGTACATGTAATTGGTTCATCTGTGCCATCCGTATTTTTCGAGTAAATGGCAATTTCATGTTTAGAGGTGAAAAAGGCGCGTATTAGGCCTTTTGAGACGTTTTTTCGTTTTCACCCAAATGGCTATAATTTCCAAATTAAGAATGATAGCGCGTCCCGGTTGATATCATGGTGTAAGGCACGTCGTCCTCAACACGTACATGTAATTGGTTCATCTGTGCCATCCGTATTTTTCGAGTAAATGGCAATTTCATGTTTAGAGGTGAAAAAGGCGCGTATTAGGCCTTTTGAGACGTTTTTTTCGTTTTTCACCCAAATGGCTATAATTTCCAAATTAAGAATGATAGCGCGTCCCGGTTGATATCATGGTGTAAGGCACGTCGTCCTCAACACGTACATGTAATTGGTTCATCTGTGCCATCCGTATTTTTCGAGTAAATGGCAATTTCATGTTTAGAGGTGAAAAAGGCGCGTATTAGGCCTTTTGAGACGTTTTTTCGTTTTTCACCCAAATGGCTATAATTTCCAAATTAAGAATGATAGCGCGTCCCGGTTGATATCATGGTGTAAGGCACGTCGTCCTCAACACGTACATGTAATTGGTTCATCTGTGCCATCCGTATTTTTCGAGTAAATGGCAATTTCATGTTTAGAGGTGAAAAAGGCGCGTATTAGGCCTTTTGAGACGTTTTTTTCGTTTTTCACCCAAATGGCTATAATTTCCAAATTAAGAATGATAGCGCGTCCCGGTTGATATCATGGTGTAAGGCACGTCGTCCTCAACACGTACATGTAATTGGTTCATCTGTGCCATCCGTATTTTTCGAGTAAATGGCAATTTCATGTTTAGAGGTGAAAAAGGCGCGTATTAGGCCTTTTGAGACGTTTTTTTCGTTTTCACCCAAATGGCTATAATTTCCAAATTAAGAATGATAGCGCGTCCCGGTTGATATCATGGTGTAAGGCACGTCGTCCTCAACACGTACATGTAATTGGTTCATCTGTGCCATCCGTATTTTTCGAGTAAATGGCAATTTCATGTTTAGAGGTGAAAAGGCGCGTATTAGGCCTTTTGAGACGTTTTTTCGTTTTTCACCCAAATGGCTATAATTTCCAAATTAAGAATGATAGCGCGTCCCGGTTGATATCATGGTGTAAGGCACGTCGTCCTCAACACGTACATGTAATTGGTTCATCTGTGCCATCCGTATTTTTCGAGTAAATGGCAATTTCATGTTTAGAGGTGAAAAAGGCGCGTATTAGGCCTTTTGAGACGTTTTTTCGTTTTTCACCCAAATGGCTATAATTTCCAAATTAAGAATGATAGCGCGTCCCGGTTGATATCATGGTGTAAGGCACGTCGTCCTCAACACGTACATGTAATTGGTTCATCTGTGCCATCCGTATTTTTCGAGTAAATGGCAATTTCATGTTTAGAGGTGAAAAAGGCGCGTATTAGGCCTTTTGAGACGTTTTTTTCGTTTTTCACCCAAATGGCTATAATTTCCAAATTAAGAATGATAGCGCGTCCCGGTTGATATCATGGTGTAAGGCACGTCGTCCTCAACACGTACATGTAATTGGTTCATCTGTGCCATCCGTATTTTTCGAGTAAATGGCAATTTCATGTTTAGAGGTGAAAAAGGCGCGTATTAGGCCTTTTGAGACGTTTTTTTCGTTTTTCACCCAAATGGCTATAATTTCCAAATTAAGAATGATAGCGCGTCCCGGTTGATATCATGGTGTAAGGCACGTCGTCCTCAACACGTACATGTAATTGGTTCATCTGTGCCATCCGTATTTTTCGAGTAAATGGCAATTTCATGTTTAGAGGTGAAAAAGGCGCGTATTAGGCCTTTTGAGACGTTTTTTTCGTTTTCACCCAAATGGCTATAATTTCCAAATTAAGAATGATAGCGCGTCCCGGTTGATATCATGGTGTAAGGCACGTCGTCCTCAACACGTACATGTAATTGGTTCATCTGTGCCATCCGTATTTTTCGAGTAAATGGCAATTTCATGTTTAGAGGTGAAAAAGGCGCGTATTAGGCCTTTTGAGACGTTTTTTTCGTTTTTCACCCAAATGGCTATAATTTCCAAATTAAGAATGATAGCGCGTCCCGGTTGATATCATGGTGTAAGGCACGTCGTCCTCAACACGTACATGTAATTGGTTCATCTGTGCCATCCGTATTTTTCGAGTAAATGGCAATTTCATGTTTAGAGGTGAAAAAGGCGCGTATTAGGCCTTTTGAGACGTTTTTTTCGTTTTTCACCCAAATGGCTATAATTTCCAAATTAAGAATGATAGCGCGTCCCGGTTGATATCATGGTGTAAGGCACGTCGTCCTCAACACGTACATGTAATTGGTTCATCTGTGCCATCCGTATTTTCGAGTAAATGGCAATTTCATGTTTAGAGGTGAAAAAGGCGCGTATTAGGCCTTTTGAGACGTTTTTTCGTTTTCACCCAAATGGCTATAATTTCCAAATTAAGAATGATAGCGCGTCCCGGTTGATATCATGGTGTAAGGCACGTCGTCCTCAACACGTACATGTAATTGGTTCATCTGTGCCATCCGTATTTTTCGAGTAAATGGCAATTTCATGTTTAGAGGTGAAAAAGGCGCGTATTAGGCCTTTTGAGACGTTTTTTTCGTTTTCACCCAAATGGCTATAATTTCCAAATTAAGAATGATAGCGCGTCCCGGTTGATATCATGGTGTAAGGCACGTCGTCCTCAACACGTACATGTAATTGGTTCATCTGTGCCATCCGTATTTTTCGAGTAAATGGCAATTTCATGTTTAGAGGTGAAAAGGCGCGTATTAGGCCTTTTGAGACGTTTTTTCGTTTTCACCCAAATGGCTATAATTTCCAAATTAAGAATGATAGCGCGTCCCGGTTGATATCATGGTGTAAGGCACGTCGTCCTCAACACGTACATGTAATTGGTTCATCTGTGCCATCCGTATTTTTCGAGTAAATGGCAATTTCATGTTTAGAGGTGAAAAGGCGCGTATTAGGCCTTTTGAGACGTTTTTTCGTTTTCACCCAAATGGCTATAATTTCCAAATTAAGAATGATAGCGCGTCCCGGTTGATATCATGGTGTAAGGCACGTCGTCCTCAACACGTACATGTAATTGGTTCATCTGTGCCATCCGTATTTTTCGAGTAAATGGCAATTTCATGTTTAGAGGTGAAAAAGGCGCGTATTAGGCCTTTTGAGACGTTTTTTTCGTTTTTCACCCAAATGGCTATAATTTCCAAATTAAGAATGATAGCGCGTCCCGGTTGATATCATGGTGTAAGGCACGTCGTCCTCAACACGTACATGTAATTGGTTCATCTGTGCCATCCGTATTTTTCGAGTAAATGGCAATTTCATGTTTAGAGGTGAAAAGGCGCGTATTAGGCCTTTTGAGACGTTTTTTCGTTTTCACCCAAATGGCTATAATTTCCAAATTAAGAATGATAGCGCGTCCCGGTTGATATCATGGTGTAAGGCACGTCGTCCTCAACACGTACATGTAATTGGTTCATCTGTGCCATCCGTATTTTTCGAGTAAATGGCAATTTCATGTTTAGAGGTGAAAAAGGCGCGTATTAGGCCTTTTGAGACGTTTTTTCGTTTTTCACCCAAATGGCTATAATTTCCAAATTAAGAATGATAGCGCGTCCCGGTTGATATCATGGTGTAAGGCACGTCGTCCTCAACACGTACATGTAATTGGTTCATCTGTGCCATCCGTATTTTTCGAGTAAATGGCAATTTCATGTTTAGAGGTGAAAAAGGCGCGTATTAGGCCTTTTGAGACGTTTTTTTGTTTTCACCCAAATGGCTATAATTTCCAAATTAAGAATGATAGCGCGTCCCGGTTGATATCATGGTGTAAGGCACGTCGTCCTCAACACGTACATGTAATTGGTTCATCTGTGCCATCCGTATTTTTCGAGTAAATGGCAATTTCATGTTTAGAGGTGAAAAGGCGCGTATTAGGCCTTTTGAGACGTTTTTTCGTTTTTCACCCAAATGGCTATAATTTCCAAATTAAGAATGATAGCGCGTCCCGGTTGATATCATGGTGTAAGGCACGTCGTCCTCAACACGTACATGTAATTGGTTCATCTGTGCCATCCGTATTTTTCGAGTAAATGGCAATTTCATGTTTAGAGGTGAAAAGGCGCGTATTAGGCCTTTTGAGACGTTTTTTCGTTTTCACCCAAATGGCTATAATTTCCAAATTAAGAATGATAGCGCGTCCCGGTTGATATCATGGTGTAAGGCACGTCGTCCTCAACACGTACATGTAATTGGTTCATCTGTGCCATCCGTATTTTTCGAGTAAATGGCAATTTCATGTTTAGAGGTGAAAAAGGCGCGTATTAGGCCTTTTGAGACGTTTTTTCGTTTTTCACCCAAATGGCTATAATTTCCAAATTAAGAATGATAGCGCGTCCCGGTTGATATCATGGTGTAAGGCACGTCGTCCTCAACACGTACATGTAATTGGTTCATCTGTGCCATCCGTATTTTTCGAGTAAATGGCAATTTCATGTTTAGAGGTGAAAAAGGCGCGTATTAGGCCTTTTGAGACGTTTTTTTCGTTTTTCACCCAAATGGCTATAATTTCCAAATTAAGAATGATAGCGCGTCCCGGTTGATATCATGGTGTAAGGCACGTCGTCCTCAACACGTACATGTAATTGGTTCATCTGTGCCATCCGTATTTTTCGAGTAAATGGCAATTTCATGTTTAGAGGTGAAAAAGGCGCGTATTAGGCCTTTTGAGACGTTTTTTCGTTTTCACCCAAATGGCTATAATTTCCAAATTAAGAATGATAGCGCGTCCCGGTTGATATCATGGTGTAAGGCACGTCGTCCTCAACACGTACATGTAATTGGTTCATCTGTGCCATCCGTATTTTTCGAGTAAATGGCAATTTCATGTTTAGAGGTGAAAAGGCGCGTATTAGGCCTTTTGAGACGTTTTTTCGTTTTCACCCAAATGGCTATAATTTCCAAATTAAGAATGATAGCGCGTCCCGGTTGATATCATGGTGTAAGGCACGTCGTCCTCAACACGTACATGTAATTGGTTCATCTGTGCCATCCGTATTTTTCGAGTAAATGGCAATTTCATGTTTAGAGGTGAAAAAGGCGCGTATTAGGCCTTTTGAGACGTTTTTTCGTTTTCACCCAAATGGCTATAATTTCCAAATTAAGAATGATAGCGCGTCCCGGTTGATATCATGGTGTAAGGCACGTCGTCCTCAACACGTACATGTAATTGGTTCATCTGTGCCATCCGTATTTTTCGAGTAAATGGCAATTTCATGTTTAGAGGTGAAAAAGGCGCGTATTAGGCCTTTTGAGACGTTTTTTCGTTTTCACCCAAATGGCTATAATTTCCAAATTAAGAATGATAGCGCGTCCCGGTTGATATCATGGTGTAAGGCACGTCGTCCTCAACACGTACATGTAATTGGTTCATCTGTGCCATCCGTATTTTTCGAGTAAATGGCAATTTCATGTTTAGAGGTGAAAAGGCGCGTATTAGGCCTTTTGAGACGTTTTTTCGTTTTCACCCAAATGGCTATAATTTCCAAATTAAGAATGATAGCGCGTCCCGGTTGATATCATGGTGTAAGGCACGTCGTCCTCAACACGTACATGTAATTGGTTCATCTGTGCCATCCGTATTTTTCGAGTAAATGGCAATTTCATGTTTAGAGGTGAAAAAGGCGCGTATTAGGCCTTTTGAGACGTTTTTTTCGTTTTTCACCCAAATGGCTATAATTTCCAAATTAAGAATGATAGCGCGTCCCGGTTGATATCATGGTGTAAGGCACGTCGTCCTCAACACGTACATGTAATTGGTTCATCTGTGCCATCCGTATTTTTCGAGTAAATGGCAATTTCATGTTTAGAGGTGAAAAAGGCGCGTATTAGGCCTTTTGAGACGTTTTTTCGTTTTCACCCAAATGGCTATAATTTCCAAATTAAGAATGATAGCGCGTCCCGGTTGATATCATGGTGTAAGGCACGTCGTCCTCAACACGTACATGTAATTGGTTCATCTGTGCCATCCGTATTTTTCGAGTAAATGGCAATTTCATGTTTAGAGGTGAAAAAGGCGCGTATTAGGCCTTTTGAGACGTTTTTTCGTTTTTCACCCAAATGGCTATAATTTCCAAATTAAGAATGATAGCGCGTCCCGGTTGATATCATGGTGTAAGGCACGTCGTCCTCAACACGTACATGTAATTGGTTCATCTGTGCCATCCGTATTTTCGAGTAAATGGCAATTTCATGTTTAGAGGTGAAAAAGGCGCGTATTAGGCCTTTTGAGACGTTTTTTCGTTTTCACCCAAATGGCTATAATTTCCAAATTAAGAATGATAGCGCGTCCCGGTTGATATCATGGTGTAAGGCACGTCGTCCTCAACACGTACATGTAATTGGTTCATCTGTGCCATCCGTATTTTTCGAGTAAATGGCAATTTCATGTTTAGAGGTGAAAAAGGCGCGTATTAGGCCTTTTGAGACGTTTTTTCGTTTTCACCCAAATGGCTATAATTTCCAAATTAAGAATGATAGCGCGTCCCGGTTGATATCATGGTGTAAGGCACGTCGTCCTCAACACGTACATGTAATTGGTTCATCTGTGCCATCCGTATTTTTCGAGTAAATGGCAATTTCATGTTTAGAGGTGAAAAGGCGCGTATTAGGCCTTTTGAGACGTTTTTTCGTTTTCACCCAAATGGCTATAATTTCCAAATTAAGAATGATAGCGCGTCCCGGTTGATATCATGGTGTAAGGCACGTCGTCCTCAACACGTACATGTAATTGGTTCATCTGTGCCATCCGTATTTTTCGAGTAAATGGCAATTTCATGTTTAGAGGTGAAAAAGGCGCGTATTAGGCCTTTTGAGACGTTTTTTCGTTTTCACCCAAATGGCTATAATTTCCAAATTAAGAATGATAGCGCGTCCCGGTTGATATCATGGTGTAAGGCACGTCGTCCTCAACACGTACATGTAATTGGTTCATCTGTGCCATCCGTATTTTTCGAGTAAATGGCAATTTCATGTTTAGAGGTGAAAAGGCGCGTATTAGGCCTTTTGAGACGTTTTTTCGTTTTCACCCAAATGGCTATAATTTCCAAATTAAGAATGATAGCGCGTCCCGGTTGATATCATGGTGTAAGGCACGTCGTCCTCAACACGTACATGTAATTGGTTCATCTGTGCCATCCGTATTTTTCGAGTAAATGGCAATTTCATGTTTAGAGGTGAAAAAGGCGCGTATTAGGCCTTTTGAGACGTTTTTTCGTTTTCACCCAAATGGCTATAATTTCCAAATTAAGAATGATAGCGCGTCCCGGTTGATATCATGGTGTAAGGCACGTCGTCCTCAACACGTACATGTAATTGGTTCATCTGTGCCATCCGTATTTTTCGAGTAAATGGCAATTTCATGTTTAGAGGTGAAAAGGCGCGTATTAGGCCTTTTGAGACGTTTTTTCGTTTTCACCCAAATGGCTATAATTTCCAAATTAAGAATGATAGCGCGTCCCGGTTGATATCATGGTGTAAGGCACGTCGTCCTCAACACGTACATGTAATTGGTTCATCTGTGCCATCCGTATTTTTCGAGTAAATGGCAATTTCATGTTTAGAGGTGAAAAAGGCGCGTATTAGGCCTTTTGAGACGTTTTTTCGTTTTCACCCAAATGGCTATAATTTCCAAATTAAGAATGATAGCGCGTCCCGGTTGATATCATGGTGTAAGGCACGTCGTCCTCAACACGTACATGTAATTGGTTCATCTGTGCCATCCGTATTTTTCGAGTAAATGGCAATTTCATGTTTAGAGGTGAAAAAGGCGCGTATTAGGCCTTTTGAGACGTTTTTTTCGTTTTTCACCCAAATGGCTATAATTTCCAAATTAAGAATGATAGCGCGTCCCGGTTGATATCATGGTGTAAGGCACGTCGTCCTCAACACGTACATGTAATTGGTTCATCTGTGCCATCCGTATTTTTCGAGTAAATGGCAATTTCATGTTTAGAGGTGAAAAAGGCGCGTATTAGGCCTTTTGAGACGTTTTTTCGTTTTCACCCAAATGGCTATAATTTCCAAATTAAGAATGATAGCGCGTCCCGGTTGATATCATGGTGTAAGGCACGTCGTCCTCAACACGTACATGTAATTGGTTCATCTGTGCCATCCGTATTTTTCGAGTAAATGGCAATTTCATGTTTAGAGGTGAAAAAGGCGCGTATTAGGCCTTTTGAGACGTTTTTTCGTTTTCACCCAAATGGCTATAATTTCCAAATTAAGAATGATAGCGCGTCCCGGTTGATATCATGGTGTAAGGCACGTCGTCCTCAACACGTACATGTAATTGGTTCATCTGTGCCATCCGTATTTTTCGAGTAAATGGCAATTTCATGTTTAGAGGTGAAAAAGGCGCGTATTAGGCCTTTTGAGACGTTTTTTCGTTTTCACCCAAATGGCTATAATTTCCAAATTAAGAATGATAGCGCGTCCCGGTTGATATCATGGTGTAAGGCACGTCGTCCTCAACACGTACATGTAATTGGTTCATCTGTGCCATCCGTATTTTTCGAGTAAATGGCAATTTCATGTTTAGAGGTGAAAAAGGCGCGTATTAGGCCTTTTGAGACGTTTTTTCGTTTTCACCCAAATGGCTATAATTTCCAAATTAAGAATGATAGCGCGTCCCGGTTGATATCATGGTGTAAGGCACGTCGTCCTCAACACGTACATGTAATTGGTTCATCTGTGCCATCCGTATTTTTCGAGTAAATGGCAATTTCATGTTTAGAGGTGAAAAGGCGCGTATTAGGCCTTTTGAGACGTTTTTTCGTTTTCACCCAAATGGCTATAATTTCCAAATTAAGAATGATAGCGCGTCCCGGTTGATATCATGGTGTAAGGCACGTCGTCCTCAACACGTACATGTAATTGGTTCATCTGTGCCATCCGTATTTTTCGAGTAAATGGCAATTTCATGTTTAGAGGTGAAAAAGGCGCGTATTAGGCCTTTTGAGACGTTTTTTCGTTTTCACCCAAATGGCTATAATTTCCAAATTAAGAATGATAGCGCGTCCCGGTTGATATCATGGTGTAAGGCACGTCGTCCTCAACACGTACATGTAATTGGTTCATCTGTGCCATCCGTATTTTTCGAGTAAATGGCAATTTCATGTTTAGAGGTGAAAAGGCGCGTATTAGGCCTTTTGAGACGTTTTTTCGTTTTCACCCAAATGGCTATAATTTCCAAATTAAGAATGATAGCGCGTCCCGGTTGATATCATGGTGTAAGGCACGTCGTCCTCAACACGTACATGTAATTGGTTCATCTGTGCCATCCGTATTTTTCGAGTAAATGGCAATTTCATGTTTAGAGGTGAAAAAGGCGCGTATTAGGCCTTTTGAGACGTTTTTTCGTTTTCACCCAAATGGCTATAATTTCCAAATTAAGAATGATAGCGCGTCCCGGTTGATATCATGGTGTAAGGCACGTCGTCCTCAACACGTACATGTAATTGGTTCATCTGTGCCATCCGTATTTTTCGAGTAAATGGCAATTTCATGTTTAGAGGTGAAAAAGGCGCGTATTAGGCCTTTTGAGACGTTTTTTCGTTTTCACCCAAATGGCTATAATTTCCAAATTAAGAATGATAGCGCGTCCCGGTTGATATCATGGTGTAAGGCACGTCGTCCTCAACACGTACATGTAATTGGTTCATCTGTGCCATCCGTATTTTTCGAGTAAATGGCAATTTCATGTTTAGAGGTGAAAAAGGCGCGTATTAGGCCTTTTGAGACGTTTTTTCGTTTTCACCCAAATGGCTATAATTTCCAAATTAAGAATGATAGCGCGTCCCGGTTGATATCATGGTGTAAGGCACGTCGTCCTCAACACGTACATGTAATTGGTTCATCTGTGCCATCCGTATTTTTCGAGTAAATGGCAATTTCATGTTTAGAGGTGAAAAAGGCGCGTATTAGGCCTTTTGAGACGTTTTTTTCGTTTTTCACCCAAATGGCTATAATTTCCAAATTAAGAATGATAGCGCGTCCCGGTTGATATCATGGTGTAAGGCACGTCGTCCTCAACACGTACATGTAATTGGTTCATCTGTGCCATCCGTATTTTTCGAGTAAATGGCAATTTCATGTTTAGAGGTGAAAAAGGCGCGTATTAGGCCTTTTGAGACGTTTTTTCGTTTTCACCCAAATGGCTATAATTTCCAAATTAAGAATGATAGCGCGTCCCGGTTGATATCATGGTGTAAGGCACGTCGTCCTCAACACGTACATGTAATTGGTTCATCTGTGCCATCCGTATTTTTCGAGTAAATGGCAATTTCATGTTTAGAGGTGAAAAGGCGCGTATTAGGCCTTTTGAGACGTTTTTTCGTTTTTCACCCAAATGGCTATAATTTCCAAATTAAGAATGATAGCGCGTCCCGGTTGATATCATGGTGTAAGGCACGTCGTCCTCAACACGTACATGTAATTGGTTCATCTGTGCCATCCGTATTTTTCGAGTAAATGGCAATTTCATGTTTAGAGGTGAAAAAGGCGCGTATTAGGCCTTTTGAGACGTTTTTCGTTTTTCACCCAAATGGCTATAATTTCCAAATTAAGAATGATAGCGCGTCCCGGTTGATATCATGGTGTAAGGCACGTCGTCCTCAACACGTACATGTAATTGGTTCATCTGTGCCATCCGTATTTTTCGAGTAAATGGCAATTTCATGTTTAGAGGTGAAAAGGCGCGTATTAGGCCTTTTGAGACGTTTTTTCGTTTTCACCCAAATGGCTATAATTTCCAAATTAAGAATGATAGCGCGTCCCGGTTGATATCATGGTGTAAGGCACGTCGTCCTCAACACGTACATGTAATTGGTTCATCTGTGCCATCCGTATTTTTCGAGTAAATGGCAATTTCATGTTTAGAGGTGAAAAAGGCGCGTATTAGGCCTTTTGAGACGTTTTTTCGTTTTCACCCAAATGGCTATAATTTCCAAATTAAGAATGATAGCGCGTCCCGGTTGATATCATGGTGTAAGGCACGTCGTCCTCAACACGTACATGTAATTGGTTCATCTGTGCCATCCGTATTTTCGAGTAAATGGCAATTTCATGTTTAGAGGTGAAAAAGGCGCGTATTAGGCCTTTTGAGACGTTTTTTCGTTTTCACCCAAATGGCTATAATTTCCAAATTAAGAATGATAGCGCGTCCCGGTTGATATCATGGTGTAAGGCACGTCGTCCTCAACACGTACATGTAATTGGTTCATCTGTGCCATCCGTATTTTTCGAGTAAATGGCAATTTCATGTTTAGAGGTGAAAAAGGCGCGTATTAGGCCTTTTGAGACGTTTTTTCGTTTTCACCCAAATGGCTATAATTTCCAAATTAAGAATGATAGCGCGTCCCGGTTGATATCATGGTGTAAGGCACGTCGTCCTCAACACGTACATGTAATTGGTTCATCTGTGCCATCCGTATTTTTCGAGTAAATGGCAATTTCATGTTTAGAGGTGAAAAAGGCGCGTATTAGGCCTTTTGAGACGTTTTTTCGTTTTCACCCAAATGGCTATAATTTCCAAATTAAGAATGATAGCGCGTCCCGGTTGATATCATGGTGTAAGGCACGTCGTCCTCAACACGTACATGTAATTGGTTCATCTGTGCCATCCGTATTTTTCGAGTAAAT
Source organism: Mesocentrotus franciscanus (assembly GCA_037976565.1). Taxonomy (NCBI): domain Eukaryota; kingdom Metazoa; phylum Echinodermata; class Echinoidea; order Camarodonta; family Strongylocentrotidae; genus Mesocentrotus; species Mesocentrotus franciscanus. Next base: position 41,027,889 of record CP137670.1, read on the forward strand.
GGCAATTTCATGTTTAGAGGTGAAAAAGGCGCGTATTAGGCCTTTTGAGACGTTTTTTCGTTTTCACCCAAATGGCTATAATTTCCAAATTAAGAATGATAGCGCGTCCCGGTTGATATCATGGTGTAAGGCACGTCGTCCTCAACACGTACATGTAATTGGTTCATCTGTGCCATCCGTATTTTTCGAGTAAATGGCAATTTCATGTTTAGAGGTGAAAAAGGCGCGTATTAGGCCTTTTGAGACGTTTTTTCGTTTTCACCCAAATGGCTATAATTTCCAAATTAAGAATGATAGCGCGTCCCGGTTGATATCATGGTGTAAGGCACGTCGTCCTCAACACGTACATGTAATTGGTTCATCTGTGCCATCCGTATTTTCGAGTAAATGGCAATTTCATGTTTAGAGGTGAAAAAGGCGCGTATTAGGCCTTTTGAGACGTTTTTTCGTTTTCACCCAAATGGCTATAATTTCCAAATTAAGAATGATAGCGCGTCCCGGTTGATATCATGGTGTAAGGCACGTCGTCCTCAACACGTACATGTAATTGGTTCATCTGTGCCATCCGTATTTTTCGAGTAAATGGCAATTTCATGTTTAGAGGTGAAAAAGGCGCGTATTAGGCCTTTTGAGACGTTTTTTCGTTTTTCACCCAAATGGCTATAATTTCCAAATTAAGAATGATAGCGCGTCCCGGTTGATATCATGGTGTAAGGCACGTCGTCCTCAACACGTACATGTAATTGGTTCATCTGTGCCATCCGTATTTTTCGAGTAAATGGCAATTTCATGTTTAGAGGTGAAAAGGCGCGTATTAGGCCTTTTGAGACGTTTTTTCGTTTTCACCCAAATGGCTATAATTTCCAAATTAAGAATGATAGCGCGTCCCGGTTGATATCATGGTGTAAGGCACGTCGTCCTCAACACGTACATGTAATTGGTTCATCTGTGCCATCCGTATTTTTCGAGTAAATGGCAATTTCATGTTTAGAGGTGAAAAAGGCGCGTATTAGGCCTTTTGAGACGTTTTTTCGTTTTCACCCAAATGGCTATAATTTCCAAATTAAGAATGATAGCGCGTCCCGGTTGATATCATGGTGTAAGGCACGTCGTCCTCAACACGTACATGTAATTGGTTCATCTGTGCCATCCGTATTTTCGAGTAAATGGCAATTTCATGTTTAGAGGTGAAAAAGGCGCGTATTAGGCCTTTTGAGACGTTTTTTTCGTTTTTCACCCAAATGGCTATAATTTCCAAATTAAGAATGATAGCGCGTCCCGGTTGATATCATGGTGTAAGGCACGTCGTCCTCAACACGTACATGTAATTGGTTCATCTGTGCCATCCGTATTTTTCGAGTAAATGGCAATTTCATGTTTAGAGGTGAAAAAGGCGCGTATTAGGCCTTTTGAGACGTTTTTTTCGTTTTCACCCAAATGGCTATAATTTCCAAATTAAGAATGATAGCGCGTCCCGGTTGATATCATGGTGTAAGGCACGTCGTCCTCAACACGTACATGTAATTGGTTCATCTGTGCCATCCGTATTTTTCGAGTAAATGGCAATTTCATGTTTAGAGGTGAAAAAGGCGCGTATTAGGCCTTTTGAGACGTTTTTTCGTTTTTCACCCAAATGGCTATAATTTCCAAATTAAGAATGATAGCGCGTCCCGGTTGATATCATGGTGTAAGGCACGTCGTCCTCAACACGTACATGTAATTGGTTCATCTGTGCCATCCGTATTTTTCGAGTAAATGGCAATTTCATGTTTAGAGGTGAAAAAGGCGCGTATTAGGCCTTTTGAGACGTTTTTTCGTTTTCACCCAAATGGCTATAATTTCCAAATTAAGAATGATAGCGCGTCCCGGTTGATATCATGGTGTAAGGCACGTCGTCCTCAACACGTACATGTAATTGGTTCATCTGTGCCATCCGTATTTTCGAGTAAATGGCAATTTCATGTTTAGAGGTGAAAAGGCGCGTATTAGGCCTTTTGAGACGTTTTTTCGTTTTCACCCAAATGGCTATAATTTCCAAATTAAGAATGATAGCGCGTCCCGGTTGATATCATGGTGTAAGGCACGTCGTCCTCAACACGTACATGTAATTGGTTCATCTGTGCCATCCGTATTTTTCGAGTAAATGGCAATTTCATGTTTAGAGGTGAAAAAGGCGCGTATTAGGCCTTTTGAGACGTTTTTTCGTTTTCACCCAAATGGCTATAATTTCCAAATTAAGAATGATAGCGCGTCCCGGTTGATATCATGGTGTAAGGCACGTCGTCCTCAACACGTACATGTAATTGGTTCATCTGTGCCATCCGTATTTTTCGAGTAAATGGCAATTTCATGTTTAGAGGTGAAAAGGCGCGTATTAGGCCTTTTGAGACGTTTTTTCGTTTTTCACCCAAATGGCTATAATTTCCAAATTAAGAATGATAGCGCGTCCCGGTTGATATCATGGTGTAAGGCACGTCGTCCTCAACACGTACATGTAATTGGTTCATCTGTGCCATCCGTATTTTTCGAGTAAATGGCAATTTCATGTTTAGAGGTGAAAAAGGCGCGTATTAGGCCTTTTGAGACGTTTTTTTCGTTTTTCACCCAAATGGCTATAATTTCCAAATTAAGAATGATAGCGCGTCCCGGTTGATATCATGGTGTAAGGCACGTCGTCCTCAACACGTACATGTAATTGGTTCATCTGTGCCATCCGTATTTTTCGAGTAAATGGCAATTTCATGTTTAGAGGTGAAAAAGGCGCGTATTAGGCCTTTTGAGACGTTTTTTCGTTTTCACCCAAATGGCTATAATTTCCAAATTAAGAATGATAGCGCGTCCCGGTTGATATCATGGTGTAAGGCACGTCGTCCTCAACACGTACATGTAATTGGTTCATCTGTGCCATCCGTATTTTTCGAGTAAATGGCAATTTCATGTTTAGAGGTGAAAAAGGCGCGTATTAGGCCTTTTGAGACGTTTTTTCGTTTTCACCCAAATGGCTATAATTTCCAAATTAAGAATGATAGCGCGTCCCGGTTGATATCATGGTGTAAGGCACGTCGTCCTCAACACGTACATGTAATTGGTTCATCTGTGCCATCCGTATTTTCGAGTAAATGGCAATTTCATGTTTAGAGGTGAAAAGGCGCGTATTAGGCCTTTTGAGACGTTTTTTCGTTTTTCACCCAAATGGCTATAATTTCCAAATTAAGAATGATAGCGTCCCGGTTGATATCATGGTGTAAGGCACGTCGTCCTCAACACGTACATGTAATTGGTTCATCTGTGCCATCCGTATTTTTCGAGTAAATGGCAATTTCATGTTTAGAGGTGAAAAAGGCGCGTATTAGGCCTTTTGAGACGTTTTTTCGTTTTTCACCCAAATGGCTATAATTTCCAAATTAAGAATGATAGCGCGTCCCGGTTGATATCATGGTGTAAGGCACGTCGTCCTCAACACGTACATGTAATTGGTTCATCTGTGCCATCCGTATTTTTCGAGTAAATGGCAATTTCATGTTTAGAGGTGAAAAGGCGCGTATTAGGCCTTTTGAGACGTTTTTTCGTTTTCACCCAAATGGCTATAATTTCCAAATTAAGAATGATAGCGCGTCCCGGTTGATATCATGGTGTAAGGCACGTCGTCCTCAACACGTACATGTAATTGGTTCATCTGTGCCATCCGTATTTTTCGAGTAAATGGCAATTTCATGTTTAGAGGTGAAAAGGCGCGTATTAGGCCTTTTGAGACGTTTTTTCGTTTTCACCCAAATGGCTATAATTTCCAAATTAAGAATGATAGCGCGTCCCGGTTGATATCATGGTGTAAGGCACGTCGTCCTCAACACGTACATGTAATTGGTTCATCTGTGCCATCCGTATTTTTCGAGTAAATGGCAATTTCATGTTTAGAGGTGAAAAGGCGCGTATTAGGCCTTTTGAGACGTTTTTTCGTTTTTCACCCAAATGGCTATAATTTCCAAATTAAGAATGATAGCGCGTCCCGGTTGATATCATGGTGTAAGGCACGTCGTCCTCAACACGTACATGTAATTGGTTCATCTGTGCCATCCGTAGTTTTCGAGTAAATGGCAATTTCATGTTTAGAGGTGAAAAAGGCGCGTATTAGGCCTTTTGAGACGTTTTTTTCGATTTCACCCAAATGGCTATAATTTCCAAATTAAGAATGATAGCGCGTCCCGGTTGATATCATGGTGTAAGGCACGTCGTCCTCAACACGTACATGTAATTGGTTCATCTGTGCCATCCGTATTTTCGAGTAAATGGCAATTTCATGTTTAGAGGTGAAAAAGGCGCGTATTAGGCCTTTTGAGACGTTTTTTCGTTTTTCACCCAAATGGCTATAATTTCCAAATTAAGAATGATAGCGCGTCCCGGTTGATATCATGGTGTAAGGCACGTCGTCCTCAACACGTACATGTAATTGGTTCATCTGTGCCATCCGTATTTTTCGAGTAAATGGCAATTTCATGTTTAGAGGTGAAAAAGGCGCGTATTAGGCCTTTTGAGACGTTTTTTCGTTTTTCACCCAAATGGCTATAATTTCCAAATTAAGAATGATAGCGCGTCCCGGTTGATATCATGGTGTAAGGCACGTCGTCCTCAACACGTACATGTAATTGGTTCATCTGTGCCATCCGTATTTTTCGAGTAAATGGCAATTTCATGTTTAGAGGTGAAAAGGCGCGTATTAGGCCTTTTGAGACGTTTTTTCGTTTTTCACCCAAATGGCTATAATTTCCAAATTAAGAATGATAGCGCGTCCCGGTTGATATCATGGTGTAAGGCACGTCGTCCTCAACACGTACATGTAATTGGTTCATCTGTGCCATCCGTATTTTTCGAGTAAATGGCAATTTCATGTTTAGAGGTGAAAAAGGCGCGTATTAGGCCTTTTGAGACGTTTTTTCGTTTTTCACCCAAATGGCTATAATTTCCAAATTAAGAATGATAGCGCGTCCCGGTTGATATCATGGTGTAAGGCACGTCGTCCTCAACACGTACATGTAATTGGTTCATCTGTGCCATCCGTAGTTTTCGAGTAAATGGCAATTTCATGTTTAGAGGTGAAAAAGGCGCGTATTAGGCCTTTTGAGACGTTTTTTCGTTTTTCACCCAAATGGCTATAATTTCCAAATTAAGAATGATAGCGCGTCCCGGTTGATATCATGGTGTAAGGCACGTCGTCCTCAACACGTACATGTAATTGGTTCATCTGTGCCATCCGTAGTTTTCGAGTAAATGGCAATTTCATGTTTAGAGGTGAAAAGGCGCGTATTAGGCCTTTTGAGACGTTTTTTCGTTTTTCACCCAAATGGCTATAATTTCCAAATTAAGAATGATAGCGCGTCCCGGTTGATATCATGGTGTAAGGCACGTCGTCCTCAACACGTACATGTAATTGGTTCATCTGTGCCATCCGTATTTTTCGAGTAAATGGCAATTTCATGTTTAGAGGTGAAAAAGGCGCGTATTAGGCCTTTTGAGACGTTTTTTTCGTTTTTCACCCAAATGGCTATAATTTCCAAATTAAGAATGATAGCGCGTCCCGGTTGATATCATGGTGTAAGGCACGTCGTCCTCAACACGTACATGTAATTGGTTCATCTGTGCCATCCGTATTTTCGAGTAAATGGCAATTTCATGTTTAGAGGTGAAAAAGGCGCGTATTAGGCCTTTTGAGACGTTTTTTCGTTTTTCACCCAAATGGCTATAATTTCCAAATTAAGAATGATAGCGCGTCCCGGTTGATATCATGGTGTAAGGCACGTCGTCCTCAACACGTACATGTAATTGGTTCATCTGTGCCATCCGTAGTTTTCGAGTAAATGGCAATTTCATGTTTAGAGGTGAAAAAGGCGCGTATTAGGCCTTTTGAGACGTTTTTTTCGTTTTTCACCCAAATGGCTATAATTTCCAAATTAAGAATGATAGCGCGTCCCGGTTGATATCATGGTGTAAGGCACGTCGTCCTCAACACGTACATGTAATTGGTTCATCTGTGCCATCCGTATTTTCGAGTAAATGGCAATTTCATGTTTAGAGGTGAAAAAGGCGCGTATTAGGCCTTTTGAGACGTTTTTTCGTTTTTCACCCAAATGGCTATAATTTCCAAATTAAGAATGATAGCGTCCCGGTTGATATCATGGTGTAAGGCACGTCGTCCTCAACACGTACATGTAATTGGTTCATCTGTGCCATCCGTATTTTTCGAGTAAATGGCAATTTCATGTTTAGAGGTGAAAAGGCGCGTATTAGGCCTTTTGAGACGTTTTTTCGTTTTCACCCAAATGGCTATAATTTCCAAATTAAGAATGATAGCGCGTCCCGGTTGATATCATGGTGTAAGGCACGTCGTCCTCAACACGTACATGTAATTGGTTCATCTGTGGCTTTCGAGTAAATGGCAATTTCATGTTTAGAGGTGAAAAAGGCGCGTATTAGGCCTTTTGAGACGTTTTTTCGTTTTTCACCCAAATGGCTATAATTTCCAAATTAAGAATGATAGCGCGTCCCGGTTGATATCATGGTGTAAGGCACGTCGTCCTCAACACGTACATGTAATTGGTTCATCTGTGCCATCCGTATTTTTCGAGTAAATGGCAATTTCATGTTTAGAGGTGAAAAAGGCGCGTATTAGGCCTTTTGAGACGTTTTTTCGTTTTTCACCCAAATGGCTATAATTTCCAAATTAAGAATGATAGCGCGTCCCGGTTGATATCATGGTGTAAGGCACGTCGTCCTCAACACGTACATGTAATTGGTTCATCTGTGCCATCCGTATTTTTCGAGTAAATGGCAATTTCATGTTTAGAGGTGAAAAAGGCGCGTATTAGGCCTTTTGAGACGTTTTTTTCGTTTTTCACCCAAATGGCTATAATTTCCAAATTAAGAATGATAGCGCGTCCCGGTTGATATCATGGTGTAAGGCACGTCGTCCTCAACACGTACATGTAATTGGTTCATCTGTGCCATCCGTATTTTCGAGTAAATGGCAATTTCATGTTTAGAGGTGAAAAGGCGCGTATTAGGCCTTTTGAGACGTTTTTTCGTTTTTCACCCAAATGGCTATAATTTCCAAATTAAGAATGATAGCGCGTCCCGGTTGATATCATGGTGTAAGGCACGTCGTCCTCAACACGTACATGTAATTGGTTCATCTGTGCCATCCGTATTTTTCGAGTAAATGGCAATTTCATGTTTAGAGGTGAAAAGGCGCGTATTAGGCCTTTTGAGACGTTTTTTCGTTTTCACCCAAATGGCTATAATTTCCAAATTAAGAATGATAGCGCGTCCCGGTTGATATCATGGTGTAAGGCACGTCGTCCTCAACACGTACATGTAATTGGTTCATCTGTGCCATCCGTATTTTTCGAGTAAATGGCAATTTCATGTTTAGAGGTGAAAAAGGCGCGTATTAGGCCTTTTGAGACGTTTTTTTCGTTTTCACCCAAATGGCTATAATTTCCAAATTAAGAATGATAGCGCGTCCCGGTTGATATCATGGTGTAAGGCACGTCGTCCTCAACACGTACATGTAATTGGTTCATCTGTGCCATCCGTATTTTTCGAGTAAATGGCAATTTCATGTTTAGAGGTGAAAAAGGCGCGTATTAGGCCTTTTGAGACGTTTTTTTCGTTTTTCACCCAAATGGCTATAATTTCCAAATTAAGAATGATAGCGCGTCCCGGTTGATATCATGGTGTAAGGCACGTCGTCCTCAACACGTACATGTAATTGGTTCATCTGTGCCATCCGTATTTTTCGAGTAAATGGCAATTTCATGTTTAGAGGTGAAAAGGCGCGTATTAGGCCTTTTGAGACGTTTTTTCGTTTTTCACCCAAATGGCTATAATTTCCAAATTAAGAATGATAGCGCGTCCCGGTTGATATCATGGTGTAAGGCACGTCGTCCTCAACACGTACATGTAATTGGTTCATCTGTGCCATCCGTATTTTTCGAGTAAATGGCAATTTCATGTTTAGAGGTGAAAAAGGCGCGTATTAGGCCTTTTGAGACGTTTTTTTCGTTTTTCACCCAAATGGCTATAATTTCCAAATTAAGAATGATAGCGCGTCCCGGTTGATATCATGGTGTAAGGCACGTCGTCCTCAACACGTACATGTAATTGGTTCATCTGTGCCATCCGTATTTTTCGAGTAAATGGCAATTTCATGTTTAGAGGTGAAAAAGGCGCGTATTAGGCCTTTTGAGACGTTTTTTTCGTTTTTCACCCAAATGGCTATAATTTCCAAATTAAGAATGATAGCGCGTCCCGGTTGATATCATGGTGTAAGGCACGTCGTCCTCAACACGTACATGTAATTGGTTCATCTGTGCCATCCGTATTTTTCGAGTAAATGGCAATTTCATGTTTAGAGGTGAAAAAGGCGCGTATTAGGCCTTTTGAGACGTTTTTTTCGTTTTTCACCCAAATGGCTATAATTTCCAAATTAAGAATGATAGCGCGTCCCGGTTGATATCATGGTGTAAGGCACGTCGTCCTCAACACGTACATGTAATTGGTTCATCTGTGCCATCCGTATTTTTCGAGTAAATGGCAATTTCATGTTTAGAGGTGAAAAAGGCGCGTATTAGGCCTTTTGAGACGTTTATTTCGTTTTTCACCCAAATGGCTATAATTTCCAAATTAAGAATGATAGCGCGTCCCGGTTGATATCATGGTGTAAGGCACGTCGTCCTCAACACGTACATGTAATTGGTTCATCTGTGCCATCCGTATTTTTCGAGTAAATGGCAATTTCATGTTTAGAGGTGAAAAGGCGCGTATTAGGCCTTTTGAGACGTTTTTTCGTTTTTCACCCAAATGGCTATAATTTCCAAATTAAGAATGATAGCGCGTCCCGGTTGATATCATGGTGTAAGGCACGTCGTCCTCAACACGTACATGTAATTGGTTCATCTGTGCCATCCGTATTTTTCGAGTAAATGGCAATTTCATGTTTAGAGGTGAAAAGGCGCGTATTAGGCCTTTTGAGACGTTTTTTCGTTTTCACCCAAATGGCTATAATTTCCAAATTAAGAATGATAGCGCGTCCCGGTTGATATCATGGTGTAAGGCACGTCGTCCTCAACACGTACATGTAATTGGTTCATCTGTGCCATCCGTATTTTTCGAGTAAATGGCAATTTCATGTTTAGAGGTGAAAAAGGCGCGTATTAGGCCTTTTGAGACGTTTTTTCGTTTTCACCCAAATGGCTATAATTTCCAAATTAAGAATGATAGCGCGTCCCGGTTGATATCATGGTGTAAGGCACGTCGTCCTCAACACGTACATGTAATTGGTTCATCTGTGCCATCCGTATTTTTCGAGTAAATGGCAATTTCATGTTTAGAGGTGAAAAAGGCGCGTATTAGGCCTTTTGAGACGTTTTTTTCGTTTTTCACCCAAATGGCTATAATTTCCAAATTAAGAATGATAGCGCGTCGGTTGATATCATGGTGTAAGGCACGTCGTCCTCAACACGTACATGTAATTGGTTCATCTGTGCCATCCGTAGTTTTCGAGTAAATGGCAATTTCATGTTTAGAGGTGAAAAAGGCGCGTATTAGGCCTTTTGAGACGTTTTTTTCGTTTTCACCCAAATGGCTATAATTTCCAAATTAAGAATGATAGCGCGTCCCGGTTGATATCATGGTGTAAGGCACGTCGTCCTCAACACGTACATGTAATTGGTTCATCTGTGCCATCCGTATTTTCGAGTAAATGGCAATTTCATGTTTAGAGGTGAAAAAGGCACGTATTAGGCCTTTTGAGACGTTTTTTCGTTTTCACCCAAATGGCTATAATTTCCAAATTAAGAATGATAGCGCGTCCCGGTTGATATCATGGTGTAAGGCACGTCGTCCTCAACACGTACATGTAATTGGTTCATCTGTGCCATCCGTATTTTTCGAGTAAATGGCAATTTCATGTTTAGAGGTGAAAAAGGCGCGTATTAGGCCTTTTGAGACGTTTTTTTCGTTTTTCACCCAAATGGCTATAATTTCCAAATTAAGAATGATAGCGCGTCCCGGTTGATATCATGGTGTAAGGCACGTCGTCCTCAACACGTACATGTAATTGGTTCATCTGTGCCATCCGTATTTTTCGAGTAAATGGCAATTTCATGTTTAGAGGTGAAAAAGGCGCGTATTAGGCCTTTTGAGACGTTTTTTTCGTTTTTCACCCAAATGGCTATAATTTCCAAATTAAGAATGATAGCGCGTCCCGGTTGATATCATGGTGTAAGGCACGTCGTCCTCAACACGTACATGTAATTGGTTCATCTGTGCCATCCGTATTTTTCGAGTAAATGGCAATTTCATGTTTAGAGGTGAAAAAGGCGCGTATTAGGCCTTTTGAGACGTTTTTTTCGTTTTTCACCCAAATGGCTATAATTTCCAAATTAAGAATGATAGCGCGTCCCGGTTGATATCATGGTGTAAGGCACGTCGTCCTCAACACGTACATGTAATTGGTTCATCTGTGCCATCCGTATTTTTCGAGTAAATGGCAATTTCATGTTTAGAGGTGAAAAAGGCGCGTATTAGGCCTTTTGAGACGTTTTTTTCGTTTTTCACCCAAATGGCTATAATTTCCAAATTAAGAATGATAGCGCGTCCCGGTTGATATCATGGTGTAAGGCACGTCGTCCTCAACACGTACATGTAATTGGTTCATCTGTGCCATCCGTATTTTTCGAGTAAATGGCAATTTCATGTTTAGAGGTGAAAAAGGCGCGTATTAGGCCTTTTGAGACGTTTTTTTCGTTTTTCACCCAAATGGCTATAATTTCCAAATTAAGAATGATAGCGCGTCCCGGTTGATATCATGGTGTAAGGCACGTCGTCCTCAACACGTACATGTAATTGGTTCATCTGTGCAATCCGTATTTTTCGAGTAAATGGCAATTTCATGTTTAGAGGTGAAAAAGGCGCGTATTAGGCCTTTTGAGACGTTTTTTTCGTTTTTCACCCAAATGGCTATAATTTCCAAATTAAGAATGATAGCGCGTCCCGGTTGATATCATGGTGTAAGGCACGTCGTCCTCAACACGTACATGTAATTGGTTCATCTGTGCAATCCGTATTTTTCGAGTAAATGGCAATTTCATGTTTAGAGGTGAAAAAGGCGCGTATTAGGCCTTTTGAGACGTTTTTTTCGTTTTTCACCCAAATGGCTATAATTTCCAAATTAAGAATGATAGCGCGTCCCGGTTGATATCATGGTGTAAGGCACGTCGTCCTCAACACGTACATGTAATTGGTTCATCTGTGCAATCCGTATTTTTCGAGTAAATGGCAATTTCATGTTTAGAGGTGAAAAAGGCGCGTATTAGGCCTTTTGAGACGTTTTTTCGTTTTTCACCCAAATGGCTATAATTTCCAAATTAAGAATGATAGCGCGTCCCGGTTGATATCATGGTGTAAGGCACGTCGTCCTCAACACGTACATGTAATTGGTTCATCTGTGCAATCCGTATTTTTCGAGTAAATGGCAATTTCATGTTTAGAGGTGAAAAAGGCGCGTATTAGGCCTTTTGAGACGTTTTTTTCGTTTTTCACCCAAATGGCTATAATTTCCAAATTAAGAATGATAGCGCGTCCCGGTTGATATCATGGTGTAAGGCACGTCGTCCTCAACACGTACATGTAATTGGTTCATCTGTGCAATCCGTATTTTTCGAGTAAATGGCAATTTCATGTTTAGAGGTGAAAAAGGCGCGTATTAGGCCTTTTGAGACGTTTTTTTCGTTTTTCACCCAAATGGCTATAATTTCCAAATTAAGAATGATAGCGCGTCCCGGTTGATATCATGGTGTAAGGCACGTCGTCCTCAACACGTACATGTAATTGGTTCATCTGTGCAATCCGTATTTTTCGAGTAAATGGCAATTTCATGTTTAGAGGTGAAAAAGGCGCGTATTAGGCCTTTTGAGACGTTTTTTTCGTTTTTCACCCAAATGGCTATAATTTCCAAATTAAGAATGATAGCGCGTCCCGGTTGATATCATGGTGTAAGGCACGTCGTCCTCAACACGTACATGTAATTGGTTCATCTGTGCAATCCGTATTTTTCGAGTAAATGGCAATTTCATGTTTAGAGGTGAAAAGGCGCGTATTAGGCCTTTTGAGACGTTTTTTCGTTTTTCACCCAAATGGCTATAATTTCCAAATTAAGAATGATAGCGCGTCCCGGTTGATATCATGGTGTAAGGCACGTCGTCCTCAACACGTACATGTAATTGGTTCATCTGTGCAATCCGTATTTTTCGAGTAAATGGCAATTTCATGTTTAGAGGTGAAAAAGGCGCGTATTAGGCCTTTTGAGACGTTTTTTTCGTTTTTCACCCAAATGGCTATAATTTCCAAATTAAGAATGATAGCGCGTCCCGGTTGATATCATGGTGTAAGGCACGTCGTCCTCAACACGTACATGTAATTGGTTCATCTGTGCAATCCGTATTTTTCGAGTAAATGGCAATTTCATGTTTAGAGGTGAAAAAGGCGCGTATTAGGCCTTTTGAGACGTTTTTTTCGTTTTTCACCCAAATGGCTATAATTTCCAAATTAAGAATGATAGCGCGTCCCGGTTGATATCATGGTGTAAGGCACGTCGTCCTCAACACGTACATGTAATTGGTTCATCTGTGCAATCCGTATTTTTCGAGTAAATGGCAATTTCATGTTTAGAGGTGAAAAAGGCGCGTATTAGGCCTTTTGAGACGTTTTTTTCGTTTTTCACCCAAATGGCTATAATTTCCAAATTAAGAATGATAGCGCGTCCCGGTTGATATCATGGTGTAAGGCACGTCGTCCTCAACACGTACATGTAATTGGTTCATCTGTGCAATCCGTATTTTTCGAGTAAATGGCAATTTCATGTTTAGAGGTGAAAAAGGCGCGTATTAGGCCTTTTGAGACGTTTTTTTCGTTTTTCACCCAAATGGCTATAATTTCCAAATTAAGAATGATAGCGCGTCCCGGTTGATATCATGGTGTAAGGCACGTCGTCCTCAACACGTACATGTAATTGGTTCATCTGTGCAATCCGTATTTTTCGAGTAAATGGCAATTTCATGTTTAGAGGTGAAAAGGCGCGTATTAGGCCTTTTGAGACGTTTTTTCGTTTTTCACCCAAATGGCTATAATTTCCAAATTAAGAATGATAGCGCGTCCCGGTTGATATCATGGTGTAAGGCACGTCGTCCTCAACACGTACATGTAATTGGTTCATCTGTGCAATCCGTATTTTTCGAGTAAATGGCAATTTCATGTTTAGAGGTGAAAAGGCGCGTATTAGGCCTTTTGAGACGTTTTTTCGTTTTTCACCCAAATGGCTATAATTTCCAAATTAAGAATGATAGCGCGTCCCGGTTGATATCATGGTGTAAGGCACGTCGTCCTCAACACGTACATGTAATTGGTTCATCTGTGCAATCCGTATTTTTCGAGTAAATGGCAATTTCATGTTTAGAGGTGAAAAAGGCGCGTATTAGGCCTTTTGAGACGTTTTTTTCGTTTTTCACCCAAATGGCTATAATTTCCAAATTAAGAATGATAGCGCGTCCCGGTTGATATCATGGTGTAAGGCACGTCGTCCTCAACACGTACATGTAATTGGTTCATCTGTGCAATCCGTATTTTTCGAGTAAATGGCAATTTCATGTTTAGAGGTGAAAAAGGCGCGTATTAGGCCTTTTGAGACGTTTTTTTCGTTTTTCACCCAAATGGCTATAATTTCCAAATTAAGAATGATAGCGCGTCCCGGTTGATATCATGGTGTAAGGCACGTCGTCCTCAACACGTACATGTAATTGGTTCATCTGTGCAATCCGTAGTTTTCGAGTAAATGGCAATTTCATGTTTAGAGGTGAAAAAGGCGCGTATTAGGCCTTTTGAGACGTTTTTTTCGTTTTTCACCCAAATGGCTATAATTTCCAAATTAAGAATGATAGCGCGTCCCGGTTGATATCATGGTGTAAGGCACGTCGTCCTCAACACGTACATGTAATTGGTTCATCTGTGCAATCCGTAGTTTTCGAGTAAATGGCAATTTCATGTTTAGAGGTGAAAAGGCGCGTATTAGGCCTTTTGAGACGTTTTTTCGTTTTTCACCCAAATGGCTATAATTTCCAAATTAAGAATGATAGCGCGTCCCGGTTGATATCATGGTGTAAGGCACGTCGTCCTCAACACGTACATGTAATTGGTTCATCTGTGCAATCCGTATTTTTCGAGTAAATGGCAATTTCATGTTTAGAGGTGAAAAAGGCGCGTATTAGGCCTTTTGAGACGTTTTTTTCGTTTTTCACCCAAATGGCTATAATTTCCAAATTAAGAATGATAGCGCGTCCCGGTTGATATCATGGTGTAAGGCACGTCGTCCTCAACACGTACATGTAATTGGTTCATCTGTGCAATCCGTATTTTTCGAGTAAATGGCAATTTCATGTTTAGAGGTGAAAAGGCGCGTATTAGGCCTTTTGAGACGTTTTTTTCGTTTTTCACCCAAATGGCTATAATTTCCAAATTAAGAATGATAGCGCGTCCCGGTTGATATCATGGTGTAAGGCACGTCGTCCTCAACACGTACATGTAATTGGTTCATCTGTGCAATCCGTATTTTTCGAGTAAATGGCAATTTCATGTTTAGAGGTGAAAACGGCGCGTATTAGGCCTTTTGAGACGTTTTTTTCGTTTTTCACCCAAATGGCTATAATTTCCAAATTAAGAATGATAGCGCGTCCCGGTTGATATCATGGTGTAAGGCACGTCGTCCTCAACACGTACATGTAATTGGTTCATCTGTGCAATCCGTATTTTTCGAGTAAATGGCAATTTCATGTTTAGAGGTGAAAAAGGCGCGTATTAGGCCTTTTGAGACGTTTTTTTCGTTTTTCACCCAAATGGCTATAATTTCCAAATTAAGAATGATAGCGCGTCCCGGTTGATATCATGGTGTAAGGCACGTCGTCCTCAACACGTACATGTAATTGGTTCATCTGTGCAATCCGTATTTTTCGAGTAAATGGCAATTTCATGTTTAGAGGTGAAAAAGGCGCGTATTAGGCCTTTTGAGACGTTTTTTTCGTTTTTCACCCAAATGGCTATAATTTCCAAATTAAGAATGATAGCGCGTCCCGGTTGATATCATGGTGTAAGGCACGTCGTCCTCAACACGTACATGTAATTGGTTCATCTGTGCAATCCGTATTTTTCGAGTAAATGGCAATTTCATGTTTAGAGGTGAAAAAGGCGCGTATTAGGCCTTTTGAGACGTTTTTTTCGTTTTTCACCCAAATGGCTATAATTTCCAAATTAAGAATGATAGCGCGTCCCGGTTGATATCATGGTGTAAGGCACGTCGTCCTCAACACGTACATGTAATTGGTTCATCTGTGCAATCCGTAGTTTTCGAGTAAATGGCAATTTCATGTTTAGAGGTGAAACGGCGCGTATTAGGCCTTTTGAGATGTTTTTTTCGTTTTTCACCCAAATGGCTATAATTTCCAAATTAAGAATGATAGCGCGTCCCGGTTGATATCATGGTGTAAGGCACGTCGTCCTCAACACGTACATGTAATTGGTTCATCTGTGCAATCCGTATTTTTCGAGTAAATGGCAATTTCATGTTTAGAGGTGAAAAAGGCGCGTATTAGGCCTTTTGAGACGTTTTTTTCGTTTTTCACCCAAATGGCTATAATTTCCAAATTAAGAATGATAGCGCGTCCCGGTTGATATCATGGTGTAAGGCACGTCGTCCTCAACACGTACATGTAATTGGTTCATCTGTGCAATCCGTATTTTTCGAGTAAATGGCAATTTCATGTTTAGAGGTGAAAAAGGCGCGTATTAGGCCTTTTGAGACGTTTTTTTCGTTTTTCACCCAAATGGCTATAATTTCCAAATTAAGAATGATAGCGCGTCCCGGTTGATATCATGGTGTAAGGCACGTCGTCCTCAACACGTACATGTAATTGGTTCATCTGTGCAATCCGTATTTTTCGAGTAAATGGCAATTTCATGTTTAGAGGTGAAAAGGCGCGTATTAGGCCTTTTGAGACGTTTTTTCGTTTTTCACCCAAATGGCTATAATTTCCAAATTAAGAATGATAGCGCGTCCCGGTTGATATCATGGTGTAAGGCACGTCGTCCTCAACACGTACATGTAATTGGTTCATCTGTGCAATCCGTAGTTTTCGAGTAAATGGCAATTTCATGTTTAGAGGTGAAACGGCGCGTATTAGGCCTTTTGAGACGTTTTTTCGTTTTTCACCCAAATGGCTATAATTTCCAAATTAAGAATGATAGCGCGTCCCGGTTGATATCATGGTGTAAGGCACGTCGTCCTCAACACGTACATGTAATTGGTTCATCTGTGCAATCCGTAGTTTTCGAGTAAATGGCAATTTCATGTTTAGAGGTGAAACGGCGCGTATTAGGCCTTTTGAGACGTTTTTTCGTTTTTCACCCAAATGGCTATAATTTCCAAATTAAGAATGATAGCGCGTCCCGGTTGATATCATGGTGTAAGGCACGTCGTCCTCAACACGTACATGTAATTGGTTCATCTGTGCAATCCGTAGTTTTCGAGTAAATGGCAATTTCATGTTTAGAGGTGAAACGGCGCGTATTAGGCCTTTTGAGACGTTTTTTCGTTTTTCACCCAAATGGCTATAATTTCCAAATTAAGAATGATAGCGCGTCCCGGTTGATATCATGGTGTAAGGCACGTCGTCCTCAACACGTACATGTAATTGGTTCATCTGTGCAATCCGTAGTTTTCGAGTAAATGGCAATTTCATGTTTAGAGGTGAAAAAGGCGCGTATTAGGCCTTTTGAGACGTTTTTTTCGTTTTTCACCCAAATGGCTATAATTTCCAAATTAAGAATGATAGCGCGTCCCGGTTGATATCATGGTGTAAGGCACGTCGTCCTCAACACGTACATGTAATTGGTTCATCTGTGCAATCCGTATTTTTCGAGTAAATGGCAATTTCATGTTTAGAGGTGAAAAGGCGCGTATTAGGCCTTTTGAGACGTTTTTTCGTTTTTCACCCAAATGGCTATAATTTCCAAATTAAGAATGATAGCGCGTCCCGGTTGATATCATGGTGTAAGGCACGTCGTCCTCAACACGTACATGTAATTGGTTCATCTGTGCAATCCGTAGTTTTCGAGTAAATGGCAATTTCATGTTTAGAGGTGAAAAAGGCGCGTATTAGGCCTTTTGAGACGTTTTTTTCGTTTTTCACCCAAATGGCTATAATTTCCAAATTAAGAATGATAGCGCGTCCCGGTTGATATCATGGTGTAAGGCACGTCGTCCTCAACACGTACATGTAATTGGTTCATCTGTGCAATCCGTATTTTTCGAGTAAATGGCAATTTCATGTTTAGAGGTGAAAAAGGCGCGTATTAGGCCTTTTGAGACGTTTTTTTCGTTTTTCACCCAAATGGCTATAATTTCCAAATTAAGAATGATAGCGCGTCCCGGTTGATATCATGGTGTAAGGCACGTCGTCCTCAACACGTACATGTAATTGGTTCATCTGTGCAATCCGTATTTTTCGAGTAAATGGCAATTTCATGTTTAGAGGTGAAAAAGGCGCGTATTAGGCCTTTTGAGACGTTTTTTTCGTTTTTCACCCAAATGGCTATAATTTCCAAATTAAGAATGATAGCGCGTCCCGGTTGATATCATGGTGTAAGGCACGTCGTCCTCAACACGTACATGTAATTGGTTCATCTGTGCAATCCGTATTTTTCGAGTAAATGGCAATTTCATGTTTAGAGGTGAAAAGGCGCGTATTAGGCCTTTTGAGACGTTTTTTCGTTTTTCACCCAAATGGCTATAATTTCCAAATTAAGAATGATAGCGCGTCCCGGTTGATATCATGGTGTAAGGCACGTCGTCCTCAACACGTACATGTAATTGGTTCATCTGTGCAATCCGTATTTTTCGAGTAAATGGCAATTTCATGTTTAGAGGTGAAAAGGCGCGTATTAGGCCTTTTGAGACGTTTTTTCGTTTTTCACCCAAATGGCTATAATTTCCAAATTAAGAATGATAGCGCGTCCCGGTTGATATCATGGTGTAAGGCACGTCGTCCTCAACACGTACATGTAATTGGTTCATCTGTGCAATCCGTATTTTTCGAGTAAATGGCAATTTCATGTTTAGAGGTGAAAAAGGCGCGTATTAGGCCTTTTGAGACGTTTTTTTCGTTTTTCACCCAAATGGCTATAATTTCCAAATTAAGAATGATAGCGCGTCCCGGTTGATATCATGGTGTAAGGCACGTCGTCCTCAACACGTACATGTAATTGGTTCATCTGTGCAATCCGTATTTTTCGAGTAAATGGCAATTTCATGTTTAGAGGTGAAAAGGCGCGTATTAGGCCTTTTGAGACGTTTTTTCGTTTTTCACCCAAATGGCTATAATTTCCAAATTAAGAATGATAGCGCGTCCCGGTTGATATCATGGTGTAAGGCACGTCGTCCTCAACACGTACATGTAATTGGTTCATCTGTGCAATCCGTATTTTTCGAGTAAATGGCAATTTCATGTTTAGAGGTGAAAAAGGCGCGTATTAGGCCTTTTGAGACGTTTTTTTCGTTTTTCACCCAAATGGCTATAATTTCCAAATTAAGAATGATAGCGCGTCCCGGTTGATATCATGGTGTAAGGCACGTCGTCCTCAACACGTACATGTAATTGGTTCATCTGTGCAATCCGTATTTTTCGAGTAAATGGCAATTTCATGTTTAGAGGTGAAAAAGGCGCGTATTAGGCCTTTTGAGACGTTTTTTTCGTTTTTCACCCAAATGGCTATAATTTCCAAATTAAGAATGATAGCGCGTCCCGGTTGATATCATGGTGTAAGGCACGTCGTCCTCAACACGTACATGTAATTGGTTCATCTGTGCAATCCGTATTTTTCGAGTAAATGGCAATTTCATGTTTAGAGGTGAAAAAGGCGCGTATTAGGCCTTTTGAGACGTTTTTTCGTTTTTCACCCAAATGGCTATAATTTCCAAATTAAGAATGATAGCGCGTCCCGGTTGATATCATGGTGTAAGGCACGTCGTCCTCAACACGTACATGTAATTGGTTCATCTGTGCAATCCGTATTTTTCGAGTAAATGGCAATTTCATGTTTAGAGGTGAAAAGGCGCGTATTAGGCCTTTTGAGACGTTTTTTCGTTTTTCACCCAAATGGCTATAATTTCCAAATTAAGAATGATAGCGCGTCCCGGTTGATATCATGGTGTAAGGCACGTCGTCCTCAACACGTACATGTAATTGGTTCATCTGTGCAATCCGTATTTTTCGAGTAAATGGCAATTTCATGTTTAGAGGTGAAAAAGGCGCGTATTAGGCCTTTTGAGACGTTTTTTTCGTTTTTCACCCAAATGGCTATAATTTCCAAATTAAGAATGATAGCGCGTCCCGGTTGATATCATGGTGTAAGGCACGTCGTCCTCAACACGTACATGTAATTGGTTCATCTGTGCAATCCGTATTTTTCGAGTAAATGGCAATTTCATGTTTAGAGGTGAAAAGGCGCGTATTAGGCCTTTTGAGACGTTTTTTTCGTTTTTCACCCAAATGGCTATAATTTCCAAATTAAGAATGATAGCGCGTCCCGGTTGATATCATGGTGTAAGGCACGTCGTCCTCAACACGTACATGTAATTGGTTCATCTGTGCAATCCGTATTTTTCGAGTAAATGGCAATTTCATGTTTAGAGGTGAAAAAGGCGCGTATTAGGCCTTTTGAGACGTTTTTTTCGTTTTTCACCCAAATGGCTATAATTTCCAAATTAAGAATGATAGCGCGTCCCGGTTGATATCATGGTGTAAGGCACGTCGTCCTCAACACGTACATGTAATTGGTTCATCTGTGCAATCCGTATTTTTCGAGTAAATGGCAATTTCATGTTTAGAGGTGAAAAAGGCGCGTATTAGGCCTTTTGAGACGTTTTTTTCGTTTTTCACCCAAATGGCTATAATTTCCAAATTAAGAATGATAGCGCGTCCCGGTTGATATCATGGTGTAAGGCACGTCGTCCTCAACACGTACATGTAATTGGTTCATCTGTGCAATCCGTATTTTTCGAGTAAATGGCAATTTCATGTTTAGAGGTGAAAAAGGCGCGTATTAGGCCTTTTGAGACGTTTTTTTCGTTTTTCACCCAAATGGCTATAATTTCCAAATTAAGAATGATAGCGCGTCCCGGTTGATATCATGGTGTAAGGCACGTCGTCCTCAACACGTACATGTAATTGGTTCATCTGTGCAATCCGTATTTTTCGAGTAAATGGCAATTTCATGTTTAGAGGTGAAAAGGCGCGTATTAGGCCTTTTGAGACGTTTTTTCGTTTTCACCCAAATGGCTATAATTTCCAAATTAAGAATGATAGCGCGTCCCGGTTGATATCATGGTGTAAGGCACGTCGTCCTCAACACGTACATGTAATTGGTTCATCTGTGCAATCCGTATTTTTCGAGTAAATGGCAATTTCATGTTTAGAGGTGAAAAAGGCGCGTATTAGGCCTTTTGAGACGTTTTTTTCGTTTTTCACCCAAATGGCTATAATTTCCAAATTAAGAATGATAGCGCGTCCCGGTTGATATCATGGTGTAAGGCACGTCGTCCTCAACACGTACATGTAATTGGTTCATCTGTGCAATCCGTATTTTTCGAGTAAATGGCAATTTCATGTTTAGAGGTGAAAAAGGCGCGTATTAGGCCTTTTGAGACGTTTTTTTCGTTTTTCACCCAAATGGCTATAATTTCCAAATTAAGAATGATAGCGCGTCCCGGTTGATATCATGGTGTAAGGCACGTCGTCCTCAACACGTACATGTAATTGGTTCATCTGTGCAATCCGTATTTTTCGAGTAAATGGCAATTTCATGTTTAGAGGTGAAAAAGGCGCGTATTAGGCCTTTTGAGACGTTTTTTTCGTTTTTCACCCAAATGGCTATAATTTCCAAATTAAGAATGATAGCGCGTCCCGGTTGATATCATGGTGTAAGGCACGTCGTCCTCAACACGTACATGTAATTGGTTCATCTGTGCAATCCGTATTTTTCGAGTAAATGGCAATTTCATGTTTAGAGGTGAAAAAGGCGCGTATTAGGCCTTTTGAGACGTTTTTTTCGTTTTTCACCCAAATGGCTATAATTTCCAAATTAAGAATGATAGCGCGTCCCGGTTGATATCATGGTGTAAGGCACGTCGTCCTCAACACGTACATGTAATTGGTTCATCTGTGCAATCCGTATTTTTCGAGTAAATGGCAATTTCATGTTTAGAGGTGAAAAAGGCGCGTATTAGGCCTTTTGAGACGTTTTTTCGTTTTCACCCAAATGGCTATAATTTCCAAATTAAGAATGATAGCGCGTCCCGGTTGATATCATGGTGTAAGGCACGTCGTCCTCAACACGTACATGTAATTGGTTCATCTGTGCAATCCGTATTTTTCGAGTAAATGGCAATTTCATGTTTAGAGGTGAAAAAGGCGCGTATTAGGCCTTTTGAGACGTTTTTTCGTTTTTCACCCAAATGGCTATAATTTCCAAATTAAGAATGATAGCGCGTCCCGGTTGATATCATGGTGTAAGGCACGTCGTCCTCAACACGTACATGTAATTGGTTCATCTGTGCAATCCGTATTTTTCGAGTAAATGGCAATTTCATGTTTAGAGGTGAAAAAGGCGCGTATTAGGCCTTTTGAGACGTTTTTTTCGTTTTTCACCCAAATGGCTATAATTTCCAAATTAAGAATGATAGCGCGTCCCGGTTGATATCATGGTGTAAGGCACGTCGTCCTCAACACGTACATGTAATTGGTTCATCTGTGCAATCCGTATTTTTCGAGTAAATGGCAATTTCATGTTTAGAGGTGAAAAAGGCGCGTATTAGGCCTTTTGAGACGTTTTTTTCGTTTTCACCCAAATGGCTATAATTTCCAAATTAAGAATGATAGCGCGTCCCGGTTGATATCATGGTGTAAGGCACGTCGTCCTCAACACGTACATGTAATTGGTTCATCTGTGCAATCCGTATTTTTCGAGTAAATGGCAATTTCATGTTTAGAGGTGAAAAAGGCGCGTATTAGGCCTTTTGAGACGTTTTTTTCGTTTTCACCCAAATGGCTATAACTTCCAAATTAAGAATGATAGCGCGTCCCGGTTGATATCATGGTGTAAGGCACGTCGTCCTCAACACGTACATGTAATTGGTTCATCTGTGCAATCCGTATTTTTCGAGTAAATGGCAATTTCATGTTTAGAGGTGAAAAAGGCGCGTATTAGGCCTTTTGAGACGTTTTTTTCGTTTTCACCCAAATGGCTATAATTTCCAAATTAAGAATGATAGCGCGTCCCGGTTGATATCATGGTGTAAGGCACGTCGTCCTCAACACGTACATGTAATTGGTTCATCTGTGCAATCCGTATTTTTCGAGTAAATGGCAATTTCATGTTTAGAGGTGAAAAGGCGCGTATTAGGCCTTTTGAGACGTTTTTTCGTTTTCACCCAAATGGCTATAACTTCCAAATTAAGAATGATAGCGCGTCCCGGTTGATATCATGGTGTAAGGCACGTCGTCCTCAACACGTACATGTAATTGGTTCATCTGTGCAATCCGTATTTTTCGAGTAAATGGCAATTTCATGTTTAGAGGTGAAAAAGGCGCGTATTAGGCCTTTTGAGACGTTTTTTTCGTTTTCACCCAAATGGCTATAATTTCCAAATTAAGAATGATAGCGCGTCCCGGTTGATATCATGGTGTAAGGCACGTCGTCCTCAACACGTACATGTAATTGGTTCATCTGTGCAATCCGTATTTTTCGAGTAAATGGCAATTTCATGTTTAGAGGTGAAAAAGGCGCGTATTAGGCCTTTTGAGACGTTTTTTTCGTTTTCACCCAAATGGCTATAATTTCCAAATTAAGAATGATAGCGCGTCCCGGTTGATATCATGGTGTAAGGCACGTCGTCCTCAACACGTACATGTAATTGGTTCATCTGTGCAATCCGTATTTTTCGAGTAAATGGCAATTTCATGTTTAGAGGTGAAAAAGGCGCGTATTAGGCCTTTTGAGACGTTTTTTCGTTTTCACCCAAATGGCTATAATTTCCAAATTAAGAATGATAGCGCGTCCCGGTTGATATCATGGTGTAAGGCACGTCGTCCTCAACACGTACATGTAATTGGTTCATCTGTGCAATCCGTATTTTTCGAGTAAATGGCAATTTCATGTTTAGAGGTGAAAAAGGCGCGTATTAGGCCTTTTGAGACGTTTTTTCGTTTTCACCCAAATGGCTATAATTTCCAAATTAAGAATGATAGCGCGTCCCGGTTGATATCATGGTGTAAGGCACGTCGTCCTCAACACGTACATGTAATTGGTTCATCTGTGCAATCCGTATTTTTCGAGTAAATGGCAATTTCATGTTTAGAGGTGAAAAAGGCGCGTATTAGGCCTTTTGAGACGTTTTTTTGTTTTCACCCAAATGGCTATAATTTCCAAATTAAGAATGATAGCGCGTCCCGGTTGATATCATGGTGTAAGGCACGTCGTCCTCAACACGTACATGTAATTGGTTCATCTGTGCAATCCGTATTTTTCGAGTAAATGGCAATTTCATGTTTAGAGGTGAAAAAGGCGCGTATTAGGCCTTTTGAGACGTTTTTTTCGTTTTTCACCCAAATGGCTATAATTTCCAAATTAAGAATGATAGCGCGTCCCGGTTGATATCATGGTGTAAGGCACGTCGTCCTCAACACGTACATGTAATTGGTTCATCTGTGCAATCCGTATTTTTCGAGTAAATGGCAATTTCATGTTTAGAGGTGAAAAAGGCGCGTATTAGGCCTTTTGAGACGTTTTTTTCGTTTTCACCCAAATGGCTATAATTTCCAAAT
Organism: Mesocentrotus franciscanus; assembly: GCA_037976565.1. Classification (NCBI taxonomy): domain Eukaryota; kingdom Metazoa; phylum Echinodermata; class Echinoidea; order Camarodonta; family Strongylocentrotidae; genus Mesocentrotus; species Mesocentrotus franciscanus. Next base: position 41,051,867 of record CP137670.1, read on the forward strand.
TAAGAATGATAGCGCGTCCCGGTTGATATCATGGTGTAAGGCACGTCGTCCTCAACACGTACATGTAATTGGTTCATCTGTGCAATCCGTAGTTTTCGAGTAAATGGCAATTTCATGTTTAGAGGTGAAAAAGGCGCGTATTAGGCCTTTTGAGACGTTTTTTTCGTTTTCACCCAAATGGCTATAATTTCCAAATTAAGAATGATAGCGCGTCCCGGTTGATATCATGGTGTAAGGCACGTCGTCCTCAACACGTACATGTAATTGGTTCATCTGTGCAATCCGTATTTTTCGAGTAAATGGCAATTTCATGTTTAGAGGTGAAAAAGGCGCGTATTAGGCCTTTTGAGACGTTTTTTTCGTTTTCACCCAAATGGCTATAATTTCCAAATTAAGAATGATAGCGCGTCCCGGTTGATATCATGGTGTAAGGCACGTCGTCCTCAACACGTACATGTAATTGGTTCATCTGTGCAATCCGTAGTTTTCGAGTAAATGGCAATTTCATGTTTAGAGGTGAAAAAGGCGCGTATTAGGCCTTTTGAGACGTTTTTTTCGTTTTTCACCCAAATGGCTATAATTTCCAAATTAAGAATGATAGCGCGTCCCGGTTGATATCATGGTGTAAGGCACGTCGTCCTCAACACGTACATGTAATTGGTTCATCTGTGCAATCCGTATTTTTCGAGTAAATGGCAATTTCATGTTTAGAGGTGAAAAAGGCGCGTATTAGGCCTTTTGAGACGTTTTTTTCGTTTTTCACCCAAATGGCTATAATTTCCAAATTAAGAATGATAGCGCGTCCCGGTTGATATCATGGTGTAAGGCACGTCGTCCTCAACACGTACATGTAATTGGTTCATCTGTGCAATCCGTAGTTTTCGAGTAAATGGCAATTTCATGTTTAGAGGTGAAAAAGGCGCGTATTAGGCCTTTTGAGACGTTTTTTTCGTTTTCACCCAAATGGCTATAATTTCCAAATTAAGAATGATAGCGCGTCCCGGTTGATATCATGGTGTAAGGCACGTCGTCCTCAACACGTACATGTAATTGGTTCATCTGTGCAATCCGTATTTTTCGAGTAAATGGCAATTTCATGTTTAGAGGTGAAAAAGGCGCGTATTAGGCCTTTTGAGACGTTTTTTTCGTTTTTCACCCAAATGGCTATAATTTCCAAATTAAGAATGATAGCGCGTCCCGGTTGATATCATGGTGTAAGGCACGTCGTCCTCAACACGTACATGTAATTGGTTCATCTGTGCAATCCGTAGTTTTCGAGTAAATGGCAATTTCATGTTTAGAGGTGAAAAAGGCGCGTATTAGGCCTTTTGAGACGTTTTTTTCGTTTTTCACCCAAATGGCTATAATTTCCAAATTAAGAATGATAGCGCGTCCCGGTTGATATCATGGTGTAAGGCACGTCGTCCTCAACACGTACATGTAATTGGTTCATCTGTGCAATCCGTAGTTTTCGAGTAAATTGCAATTTCATGTTTAGAGGTGAAACGGCGCGTATTAGGCCTTTTGAGATGTTTTTTTCGTTTTTCACCCAAATGGCTATAATTTCCAAATTAAGAATGATAGCGCGTCCCGGTTGATATCATGGTGTAAGGCACGTCGTCCTCAACACGTACATGTAATTGGTTCATCTGTGCAATCCGTAGTTTTCGAGTAAATGGCAATTTCATGTTTAGAGGTGAAAAAGGCGCGTATTAGGCCTTTTGAGACGTTTTTTTCGTTTTTCACCCAAATGGCTATAATTTCCAAATTAAGAATGATAGCGCGTCCCGGTTGATATCATGGTGTAAGGCACGTCGTCCTCAACACGTACATGTAATTGGTTCATCTGTGCAATCCGTAGTTTTCGAGTAAATGGCAATTTCATGTTTAGAGGTGAAAAAGGCGCGTATTAGGCCTTTTGAGACGTTTTTTTCGTTTTCACCCAAATGGCTATAATTTCCAAATTAAGAATGATAGCGCGTCCCGGTTGATATCATGGTGTAAGGCACGTCGTCCTCAACACGTACATGTAATTGGTTCATCTGTGCAATCCGTAGTTTTCGAGTAAATGGCAATTTCATGTTTAGAGGTGAAAAAGGCGCGTATTAGGCCTTTTGAGACGTTTTTTCGTTTTTCACCCAAATGGCTATAATTTCCAAATTAAGAATGATAGCGCGTCCCGGTTGATATCATGGTGTAAGGCACGTCGTCCTCAACACGTACATGTAATTGGTTCATCTGTGCAATCCGTATTTTTCGAGTAAATGGCAATTTCATGTTTAGAGGTGAAAAAGGCGCGTATTAGGCCTTTTGAGACGTTTTTTCGTTTTTCACCCAAATGGCTATAATTTCCAAATTAAGAATGATAGCGCGTCCCGGTTGATATCATGGTGTAAGGCACGTCGTCCTCAACACGTACATGTAATTGGTTCATCTGTGCAATCCGTAGTTTTCGAGTAAATGGCAATTTCATGTTTAGAGGTGAAAAAGGCGCGTATTAGGCCTTTTGAGACGTTTTTTTCGTTTTTCACCCAAATGGCTATAATTTCCAAATTAAGAATGATAGCGCGTCCCGGTTGATATCATGGTGTAAGGCACGTCGTCCTCAACACGTACATGTAATTGGTTCATCTGTCCAATCCGTAGTTTTCGAGTAAATGGCAATTTCATGTTTAGAGGTGAAAAGGCGCGTATTAGGCCTTTTGAGACGTTTTTTCGTTTTTCACCCAAATGGCTATAATTTCCAAATTAAGTATGATAGCGCGTCCCGGTTGATATCATGGTGTAAGGCACGTCGTCCTCAACACGTACATGTAATTGGTTCATCTGTGCAATCCGTAGTTTTCGAGTAAATGGCAATTTCATGTTTAGAGGTGAAAAAGGCGCGTATTAGGCCTTTTGAGACGTTTTTTTCGTTTTTCACCCAAATGGCTATAATTTCCAAATTAAGAATGATAGCGCGTCCCGGTTGATATCATGGTGTAAGGCACGTCGTCCTCAACACGTACATGTAATTGGTTCATCTGTGCAATCCGTAGTTTTCGAGTAAATGGCAATTTCATGTTTAGAGGTGAAACGGCGCGTATTAGGCCTTTTGAGACGTTTTTTTCGTTTTTCACCCAAATGGCTATAATTTCCAAATTAAGAATGATAGCGCGTCCCGGTTGATATCATGGTGTAAGGCACGTCGTCCTCAACACGTACATGTAATTGGTTCATCTGTGCAATCCGTATTTTTCGAGTAAATGGCAATTTCATGTTTAGAGGTGAAAAGGCGCGTATTAGGCCTTTTGAGACGTTTTTTCGTTTTTCACCCAAATGGCTATAATTTCCAAATTAAGAATGATAGCGCGTCCCGGTTGATATCATGGTGTAAGGCACGTCGTCCTCAACACGTACATGTAATTGGTTCATCTGTGCAATCCGTAGTTTTCGAGTAAATGGCAATTTCATGTTCAGAGGTGAAAAAGGCGCGTATTAGGCCTTTTGAGACGTTTTTTTCGTTTTTCACCCAAATGGCTATAATTTCCAAATTAAGAATGATAGCGCGTCCCGGTTGATATCATGGTGTAAGGCACGTCGTCCTCAACACGTACATGTAATTGGTTCATCTGTGCAATCCGTAGTTTTCGAGTAAATGGCAATTTCATGTTTAGAGGTGAAACGGCGCGTATTAGGCCTTTTGAGACGTTTTTTCGTTTTTCACCCAAATGGCTATAATTTCCAAATTAAGAATGATAGCGCGTCCCGGTTGATATCATGGTGTAAGGCACGTCGTCCTCAACACGTACATGTAATTGGTTCATCTGTGCAATCGTAGTTTTCGAGTAAATGGCAATTTCATGTTTAGAGGTGAAAAAGGCGCGTATTAGGCCTTTTGAGACGTTTTTTTCGTTTTTCACCCAAATGGCTATAATTTCCAAATTAAGAATGATAGCGCGTCCCGGTTGATATCATGGTGTAAGGCACGTCGTCCTCAACACGTACATGTAATTGGTTCATCTGTGCAATCCGTAGTTTTCGAGTAAATGGCAATTTCATGTTTAGAGGTGAAAAAGGCGCGTATTAGGCCTTTTGAGACGTTTTTTTCGTTTTTCACCCAAATGGCTATAATTTCCAAATTAAGAATGATAGCGCGTCCCGGTTGATATCATGGTGTAAGGCACGTCGTCCTCAACACGTACATGTAATTGGTTCATCTGTGCAATCCGTAGTTTTCGAGTAAATGGCAATTTCATGTTTAGAGGTGAAACGGCGCGTATTAGGCCTTTTGAGACGTTTTTTCGTTTTTCACCCAAATGGCTATAATTTCCAAATTAAGAATGATAGCGCGTCCCGGTTGATATCATGGTGTAAGGCACGTCGTCCTCAACACGTACATGTAATTGGTTCATCTGTGCAATCCGTAGTTTTCGAGTAAATGGCAATTTCATGTTTAGAGGTGAAACGGCGCGTATTAGGCCTTTTGAGACGTTTTTTTCGTTTTTCACCCAAATGGCTATAATTTCCAAATTAAGTATGATAGCGCGTCCCGGTTGATATCATGGTGTAAGGCACGTCGTCCTCAACACGTACATGTAATTGGTTCATCTGTGCAATCCGTAGTTTTCGAGTAAATGGCAATTTCATGTTTAGAGGTGAAAAAGGCGCGTATTAGGCCTTTTGAGACGTTTTTTCGTTTTTCACCCAAATGGCTATAATTTCCAAATTAAGAATGATAGCGCGTCCCGGTTGATATCATGGTGTAAGGCACGTCGTCCTCAACACGTACATGTAATTGGTTCATCTGTGCAATCCGTAGTTTTCGAGTAAATGGCAATTTCATGTTTAGAGGTGAAACGGCGCGTATTAGGCCTTTTGAGATGTTTTTTCGTTTTTCACCCAAATGGCTATAATTTCCAAATTAAGAATGATAGCGCGTCCCGGTTGATATCATGGTGTAAGGCACGTCGTCCTCAACACGTACATGTAATTGGTTCATCTGTGCAATCCGTATTTTTCGAGTAAATGGCAATTTCATGTTTAGAGGTGAAAACGCGCGTATTAGGCCTTTTGAGACGTTTTTTCGTTTTTCACCCAAATGGCTATAATTTCCAAATTAAGAATGATAGCGCGTCCCGGTTGATATCATGGTGTAAGGCACGTCGTCCTCAACACGTACATGTAATTGGTTCATCTGTGCAATCCGTAGTTTTCGAGTAAATGGCAATTTCATGTTTAGAGGTGAAACGGCGCGTATTAGGCCTTTTGAGACGTTTTTTTCGTTTTTCACCCAAATGGCTATAATTTCCAAATTAAGAATGATAGCGCGTCCCGGTTGATATCATGGTGTAAGGCACGTCGTCCTCAACACGTACATGTAATTGGTTCATCTGTGCAATCCGTATTTTTCGAGTAAATGGCAATTTCATGTTTAGAGGTGAAAAGGCGCGTATTAGGCCTTTTGAGACGTTTTTTCGTTTTTCACCCAAATGGCTATAACTTCCAAATTAAGAATGATAGCGCGTCCCGGTTGATATCATGGTGTAAGGCACGTCGTCCTCAACACGTACATGTAATTGGTTCATCTGTGCAATCCGTAGTTTTTGAGTAAATTGCAATTTCATGTTTAGAGGTGAAACGGCGCGTATTAGGCCTTTTGAGACGTTTTTTCGTTTTTCACCCAAATGGCTATAATTTCCAAATTAAGAATGATAGCGCGTCCCGGTTGATATCATGGTGTAAGGCACGTCGTCCTCAACACGTACATGTAATTGGTTCATCTGTGCAATCCGTATTTTTCGAGTAAATGGCAATTTCATGTTTAGAGGTGAAAAAGGCGCGTATTAGGCCTTTTGAGACGTTTTTTCGTTTTTCACCCAAATGGCTATAATTTCCAAATTAAGAATGATAGCGCGTCCCGGTTGATATCATGGTGTAAGGCACGTCGTCCTCAACACGTACATGTAATTGGTTCATCTGTGCAATCCGTATTTTTCGAGTAAATGGCAATTTCATGTTTAGAGGTGAAAAGGCGCGTATTAGGCCTTTTGAGACGTTTTTTCGTTTTTCACCCAAATGGCTATAATTTCCAAATTAAGAATGATAGCGCGTCCCGGTTGATATCATGGTGTAAGGCACGTCGTCCTCAACACGTACATGTAATTGGTTCATCTGTGCAATCCGTATTTTTCGAGTAAATGGCAATTTCATGTTTAGAGGTGAAAAAGGCGCGTATTAGGCCTTTTGAGACGTTTTTTCGTTTTTCACCCAAATGGCTATAATTTCCAAATTAAGAATGATAGCGCGTCCCGGTTGATATCATGGTGTAAGGCACGTCGTCCTCAACACGTACATGTAATTGGTTCATCTGTGCAATCCGTATTTTTCGAGTAAATGGCAATTTCATGTTTAGAGGTGAAAAGGCGCGTATTAGGCCTTTGAGACGTTTTTCGTTTTTCACCCAAATGGCTATAATTTCCAAATTAAGTATGATAGCGCGTCCCGGTTGATATCATGGTGTAAGGCACGTCGTCCTCAACACGTACATGTAATTGGTTCATCTGTGCAATCCGTAGTTTTCGAGTAAATGGCAATTTTATGTTTAGAGGTGAAACTGAGGCGCGTATTAGGCCTTTTGAGACGTTTTTTCGTTTTTCACCCAAATGGCTATAATTTCCAAATTAAGAATGATAGCGCGTCCCGGTTGATATCATGGTGTAAGGCACGTCGTCCTCAACACGTACATGTAATTGGTTCATCTGTGCAATCCGTATTTTTCGAGTAAATGGCAATTTCATGTTTAGAGGTGAAAAGGCGCGTATTAGGCCTTTTGAGACGTTTTTTCGTTTTTCACCCAAATGGCTATAATTTCCAAATTAAGATTCATAGCGCGTCCCGGTTGATATCATGGTGTAAGGCACGTCGTCCTCAACACGTACATGTAATTGGTTCATCTGTCCATCCGTAGTTTTCGAGTAAATGGCAATTTTATGTTTAGAGGTGAAATAGGCGCGTATTAGGCCTTTTGAGACGTTTTTTTCGTTTTTCACCCAAATGGCTATAATTTCCAAATTAAGAATGATAGCGCGTCCCGGTTGATATCATGGTGTAAGGCACGTCGTCCTCAACACGTACATGTAATTGGTTCATCTGTGCCATCCGTATTTTTCGAGTAAATGGCAATTTCATGTTTAGAGGTGAAATAGGCGCGTATAAGCCTTTGAGA